>SSNP01000011.1:1282433-1397445 GCA_006937955.1 Pachypanchax playfairii
AAAACACCGACCGGGTGACACCTTTTACAGTGTTGCCGGAACCCTGTGAAGCAGCCAATCACGATGACCTTCTCTGAGGCTTGTGATTGGCTGGAATTGTGGCACAATTGTCAGACCTGCATTGAGTTGTGCGCGCGCGCCGGCAGTCCTGAGGACAGGTGCTGCACTGCACGCGCGCAGAGAGAAACAGTTGATGGAGCCGGTAAAGGGAACTGAGCGAGAGTTTGTATCGTTGTGGTTGTGCACAGATAGGAGCAAGAGTGGAAATACATTTTGTGTGTATATTATTTATTTTTCTTGGCTCAGATGTGTTTTCTTCTTTGAGTAAAAATATTTTCTACTCAAACTTTAACTCACGTGCAAGCTCAAAATATTTCTTTGCGCTCAGAATGACTTTTTGTTTGCTCAAGAATGAGTCTCAATACCAACGCCATACTCTGGATGAATCTTTATAGATTATGCGTTAGACGTCTGGGCTCCTTTGAGGTAATTTTTGGTTTTTCTCTCTGCTTTAATTTTCTTTTCTCCTTACAAGTATGACTTGATAAAAGTACATACTGACCTGGAGCCTTTATAGCATTCAGTTAGAAAGTCTATAATTTAGGCGATTCTTCAGGATTGCAGTCACAGCCATTTTTGTTCAGAAAATAACGTTACATAACTGTATTGTTTTACCCACAAATTATGCTATCCTTTTCAGGTCATTGTTGAGGGAAACACATAGACTTGATAAACAAGCAGCTTGACCTAACATATGCGGAGAAGCTTTCAAAAGCACTATGGAAAGGTTACATTTTTCTAATGTCAGCACATGCTTTTTAATGTCACTGCAATAAGCAAACTTCAAAAGGTAACAAGCCTATCCTCCTCACTTATGGTATTTCACTTAACAGGTGATTTGTATATACAAATGTACTGAGTGACACTTGATTCACCCTTAAACCACTGAATAGCTACATTTCTTGTTCTGCAATGGAATGAAAAGTTGGAGAAGACAATCTATTCACTGCTTCTGTCATCAAAATAAGTGAGTCTTTCTAATGTCTTTTGCATCTTGTCATGACACCATAGCAGATTTTAAGCCTCCAAGTCATGAGGTCTCCTATCATATCCCGGATTAGGAAATCATTTGTCATGATCAGTTGTTCTAAAAAGCATTACATGTAATGTGTCACATGCACAGAGCAGCAGCCTCAATTACTGCAACTACGTTAACATCAGCCTCTCAAGTATATGCTAATGTATTGCTCACTTGTGGCCCATTCGTCAGCCTTCTTATTGCAAACTGCGTGACTCATTTTTGGTGAAAAAAAGAAAAGAAAAAGTAAACAGCTAAGCTTTTCTACCATTCTATTAAAACAGCATGCAACTGAAACTCAGTGCAGCGAAACACAGTGGTCAAAATCAGGTAATTTTTTTAAACCAAGTAGAGTGCTCACTCTTCTGATAAACACTTTGCTATAAATGGTACCCATGACACATTTCTGCTGGATTAGTTGGCATGTAAGTGCTCATGTCTGTACGTCTCACAGTATGTTTGATAAATGGTTCCCCACATTTTCTGTGCTTGGCTGAAGAGATGTGCATTGCAACAGAGGGAGGAGAATGGAAAAGGGAGTAAAATAAAACATTCATTGGACAATGTTGATAGATGACTTTATCATGTTAGAGTTGAAGTGGCCTGAGAAAGCCAGGGTGATGATGTATTGTTTAACAATACATTGGAGCAGTATGCGAATACAAACGGCTGCCTTCATTTCTTCTCATCTCCATGCTCGCGGACGCTTGTGTGAGTGAGCGCAGTGTGGTGTCTCGGCTGAACAGGAAGACTGATGAGTCCAGATATGATGTATGTCCTGTCCTTCTGCTCCCTCTCCATCACCAGGCATCCACAGCATGGGTAATGATGATGAGGGCAGCCTGGACAGCAGCAGCATATTACTTCACAATGGTAAAAGATAATGAACTAGTATCCTACTGTGCAGGGGAATCTACTCAGGCATCCAATTACTGCCTTTATAATCCATCTAAAGATGACCCAAAACACACACACAAACACACACACAATTTTTTCACTGTTTAAGTCAAATCTCCAACGCAAGGAAGGCAGTTAATCTAAATCATTAATATTCTAATGTAAGCTTGAATTGGAAAGATATAATGAGAAAGATGAAAAAAAGGAAACAAGCCGGGACAGGTAAGAATTATCACATTTGACAGAAAGACTTCTGAGGCATTTATTCTCTGACTAAAACCTTTGAGTGCTACTTTCATTTGGTGCTTTTGAAATAATTGCAACACTTGCAAAACTTTTTGCTTGGTAGTTTGAAATTGGTGACAAAGTGGCGAGCGATGCTCTGAGCCCTCCTAGTGCAGGTGGGAATGTGACAACCCACGGGAGAAACCTTCTTCAAAGGAAGCGGGTGGGGGGAGGGCTGCTGCTTTGCCACAAGTGTCACCCATGGCAGAGCTATTCACTTGGCTGGTGTTAAGGAGTGAAAAAATGTCCTTTTCAAAATAATTTATTCATAAAAGGAGGCACACTTTTATAACACACCATTCCTTTCCCTTGATGGGGGCGGGTTCAGGTGTCTCCTGCTGTGTCCCAGTGCTGTGGTAGAGGGGGTTGAGGGAGGTGTGGCAGTCACTTCCTGGGAAATGGGTGGATTATAAGGGATGGCGGTCCGTGGGTGCATGCCCCAGCTGGACTCAGACTCCCTGGAGTTCTCTGGACTGATCTGGACTATTTGGGCTAAGACTGGGGGGTTGTGACGTGCACTGCAACAAGCTACAACGATCTGCACCTGCAGGTTGGCGTCTGGTCCAGCCCTGGTCAGATAGGTGGGGACTGGGGCAGAGATCAGATGGTCTGGCCCTGGTCAGATAGGTGGGGACTGGGGCAGAGATCAGATGGGGGTCCAGTCAGGAACCTGGCCTCTCAATGGGGCAGGGGGGGCTTTACTCATTAGTGCCCAGCCAGTATCATACAACATTAGGGACTTGGTGGTGGTTGAGGGAGCATCTGGGCTGCCTCCCCAGTGTCTATTCACTCCCACCCCAGTCCTGTCCCTCAATTTTAATCACTTTATACACATAAGGGGTCAGAGGGAGCAGCTGGGGACTTTTATTGCATTAGGGTTACATACAGGTACATCAATATCCACTATCACAGCACACACACTCACACACATGGAAACACACTGATAAGTCATGCTGATGGGTGAGTGATGTTGCATGGGGCCCCTCCACAATGGCCTCTGCTGTAAATCCTGCACCAAGTGTGCCTGGCTGTAGACTCTCCTGGTGCTCCGGAGGATGTTGCTACCTGCCCTGGAGGGGATGTGGCTCGCCTCGATGATGTGGCCTCTCTGGGGGGACTGCATCATGTCTTTCCATCAAACTCACCATGATGTGTTGAGGTACAGCCATGGGTCCATGCTTGCTGCACAAGGGGTAAAGGTGTCCAAGCTGGGGCTGGTGTCTATGGCATGGGGTGGCGTCTAGTCAGGGGTGGGGCAAGTCCTTGGGCCCCAGGCTCATTGAGTTCTAGCCTGACCTTGTACTAGGGCGGGGCATGCTGGGTCTTTGGCTGCGTCTTCTTGAGGCATCTTCTTGCAGGGGGCAGGGGCCGCTCTCAAGATAAATCTACATGAACACATGTACATATATACAAACACAGACACATGTTCACACAAATAGCCATGTGCTTAGACACACTGGTGCACACAGAGAAGTGAATCTACACACACAGATACACACAAACACACACATGCACATGCATAGACACAAGCAAACAAATATTTGTATATAATCAAATATATTAGTATCAAAAACTCTTAGAATGACATATAATACACCTAATACTTTTGCTGCACGCAAATTGTGTATATTACATTTCATGGCATTCAGCCGAGGTATATATTTTTTGGGTGGGAAAACTGCCATCAAATAATTTGAGTTCAACTAATGATTCATTTTTCTGAGTGTATTTTGACTGTTTTGCTTTGTTTTGCTTTTTTGTCATTTCTGTGTTGTTTACCCACTCCAACTTATTATTTGAACATCTATGTCTCTTTGCCTGTCCACTCTGTCACTGAAACCAGAAATGGTCTGTTGTACAAAAAACTCACATGAAGTCCATTATACAACAGAAGCAGTAAATTAAACTTCTCCTGACAAGACAGGTAAAAAAAAAGGTTTACAGATGTGGTCAAACACAATAAGCTTTTCATGAGTTTTAACATGCAACAGCCTGTAGAGACACTCAGTTTTTAAAATGCTTTAAGTTAAAAGAAAATGGCATAAGCTTTTATATCATGACAAAATTAAGTCTGCGTTTACTAGCTTAATTAACTCTAACTACAAAAGAGCAGACATTCTAATGGAAATGTTGCATCAACAGACGCCTTCAGCACGATCTGTGAAGTCTCTTCTCTTAAAGTTATGAAAAAAGATTTTAAAATTGCAGTTTTCTTTCCCACAACTATTTTATTTTCCCTCTGTCTCTCTTCTTTCTATCAGCTTCTTCAATCAGAAAGTCATTTCTCATTTAACAGCTAAAAGTTAAAAAAAATTGACATGCCAGTGTGCAGCTTCAGGCAGCTTTCGATCATGTTCAGCTGAAAGTTTTGTCTCTCGAAGACACTTTTTGTTTCTGTTAATTGAAGAATTTTGAGTTTTATACCTCCAGGAGGAAACTTGAGGCAAACAGAGATGAATATTGCACTTGCGTTTGAGCAGCTGCTGGAGATGGTGAGGAATCTCACAGTGTTGCCATGTTTCTGTAATATTTATCAGCAATGAGCAGTGAAGCTTGTCGAAAGGAATAAGCCAACATAGATTAGGGGTTGATTAGACCTCCTTTGAAAACAGATGCAGAAATCTTTAGTGAATTTCAGACTTCAACTCTGTAGCATCTTACACTGACAAAAAAAAAAGAGGGAGACGTGTTCGATGAGAATCCTAATTTACTCGCAAAAATCCAAAGTGTATCACGTAACAATCTTGAAAAAAAAAATCATAGAATTTTAAGGCTCAAGAACCTAAACATTTGACTATTAGTCAATTTTTATTATTACAAAAGCACTAAAAGAAAATATTTATGTTCATGTAAAGCAAATATGAGTGTAAAACAGTGTTTGTGTTAAGAGGTCTTAAAATTTTACTGGTCAGTATTTTAACAAGTTATCAGGTAGGAATGCAACAATGCCACCTTTTTCACACCAATACGGTACCGATGCTTGGATCTGAGTACTTGCCAATACCGAGTACCAATGCTGATACTTCTACCACAAAAAAATGCAATGAATTGGAGGACAGGTTTTATTTTCTTCTCTGCTTGTTACAACAAATGATGGTGAACGCAATAAAAAATAAAATATTAATAAAAATGACCACAAAACCAATTTTCCACATTTGTCGTTACATGACGTATCGACAAATTCGGAAAATAATGGAATGTATGGGCCTCATCTGGCAGCACTCAGACTAAAACGTTTGAGGATCTGGACCACAAACTGATGTGGTTAGAATCTCACTGGAAGGATCTTTGTCACCTTGGATAAGGTGCAGGTTCGGCTCGGGGTGGAAGAGTGATTGATTGACTGTTTTAATGTGAGTTGGTTCAATTCGGCTGTTTTGAATTTCCACTGAAAAAGTGCACCGTAAGGACTCAAAGAACTGTTGAATTCTTCAGTTCTGCCCTAATCGCTCTTATCTTATCTTGGCCAAACATCTCCAACCTCCCCGGAGGAAAATGCTGACGGGATACTCCACCACCACATATATATGTGTGTGTATGTGTATGTGTATCCCCAGTGGCCTCGGGGGAGTGAGAGTAGAAATATGTCTTCCAAAGTGTTTCGTTGTACTTGTGCTCTGTACTTGTATAATGACAATAAATCTCATTCATTCAAAATTTCAAATAAAAATTTTCTATGAAATTATTGCAGTATTGGTTCATGGTATTGGTTAACTAACACGAGTACTAATACGAGTACATTAGAATGGTATATGGTGCATCCCTATTATCAGGTATCACTTATTCAGTAGCACACTTTACCTCCCTCTCCATCCTCAGCCCTCCCGTCACACTGACTTTGGTTCTGTGTGCAGAAACCTGTTGTGTTCGAATTGGAACATGTTTTCTCTCACATAGGTGAAGATGTGAGGTGATGTATCTGTAAAAGGGGGAAGGGGGGTTATTACTTTTACATTACCTTACTTCCTCTTTTCTATCAACGAGGAGTGTAGCAGGGAGGAGGGAGAGGACCTTATCAGTAGGCCTTTTCATGCTACAGTGATCCCAACTAATCTAATTCAGCCTTCCCTTTTTCTCACTTGTGTGCTCCTCTCACGTTGGTGCATGCAGATAGCAGATGCCTTGCGTGCAGGTGTGTATGTGCATGAGGTCGACGGAGGGTAAAAAAAGGGGACAGTGGAAGGCAGACAAAGTTAATAAGTTCTGAATGTGTCTTCATATATAAGAGTTTGTTTTGTGTGTAACAAACTGAACCAAATGTTGACTGGAGAGGCTCACAAACAGGATGTTGTTTGTGCAAGAGATTTATTTGGAAGACAGGAAAAAAAGGAAACAACTAAGGCCAATATGTGCTACTATCAATGTAAGTTTTCAATAAAGTTTTGATAATATTAAACAGATAATTTATGGGACATGGTACCTTCATTTTCATTGACATGCAAGCAGCTGCTTCACTCGCCAAACAAATAAGGAAAATTAAAATTCTGATATTTGTACATGTAGACATGCACTCACAAAAACACACACAGACATACAAAATCTTTATCTATCTTTATCCCCTGTCTGTTGCCTAAATTATCTCGTCTCTTAACTGATTTAGCCAAGTTCAGCAAATAATTGTAATATTCAGTTCATTGAGATGGATTGTCGCCTCTGTGATAAAAAATTCTCATGATTTATAGTGAGCAATAAAAATCCCCTTTCACCATGTAAAATGAGCCCAACTATCAGAATGAGAAATCAGGCATTTCAAGGATTGACTGATGAGTACACAGGAGATGGTGAATGTGTTTGCACTCATTCACAGAGTTAGTTTGTACAAAACCAGCATCAGCAATATTTCCTCTAATAGAGCTCTGCTTAACAGCTTAAAAACGAAAAATTATGTGACAAAAGCAATGCAGGATTCTCTGCTTGAATTTCTTTTTTAAGAGCAGTGCCATTCCAAGAGAAACATGCAAATTGTTTTTTTTTTTTGTGAGCTGAAGATGTGGCGGGGGGGAAGAGAGGGTTGTTCTAGAGAGCAATGAAAGCAGGGAGCTGAAACATCAGATACATGAAACGAATGGGAGAAAAAGGAACTTGTACAGCACAGGAGCATTAAAGACACTGCTTCAATTATCCTGAGAATGAATCTGTGGGTGATGATGCCTCATGTTCCTCTAAATCCAGGAACAGCCACCCACAGGCATCTCTCCTCCACATAGCTATGGGCAACGCTTGGAGAGTAAGAACAGAAAAATAGTCTGGTCTCTATCACACAGATCAGAGGAGCTGAAATAGCATTGTTTTTATCTTTAGTGATCAGCTCTGATGTGACTGTATTTCTTTCCTTTTATTTAATACAATTGATGTTTAATCACTGAAAGCAGCTGATTCATATCAACAAGCAGTGATCACTGGGATTCAGAGCGAAGCTGCAAAAATGTATAAAAGCTTGCCAATGGAATAATTGTATCCCGCATGTTACCTGTCTTTTGCTGAGAGAGACACACCCCCAGGCTTACCCTCGGGTCACAGACAGCCTGGAGATTCCAGCTGAAAATACAGATGTTCCCTTCCTGCCATGCTCATAAATGCACTCAACAGGCACAGACCCTCAGTAAATGACTACCTCTGGCTTTCATATCAAAGAAGATCAAAGAGGTTTACATCCTGTTCTTGTGAGGGGTAGTTAAACAACATAATATAATACAATTATAAAATAAAATATATTCAATTTAATTAACAAATTAGACTGAAAGACACTTATTAAGTCAGCTGGATCAATTTAAACTAAATATTTGAAAATGTATATTTAAACTTTGCTTTCAAATAATTTATCATCATACAAAGAGCCTAACATTTTAGATTTGTCAGCCAAGCAACACGCTCAACTTAAAAACTTGAAAAGCTTTGGTGGCAAAAAATGATCATGTCATTCTTTCAGAAATGTTTCATCTGTCTTCTGTCGTCAACAATTTCTGTATGTAGGCACAAACATATTGTTGAGTGTAAATTTTTTTTATGTTTAGTCAAAGTGGATTTCTGTTACTTTGTCATGTGCAGATTGTTCATTAGCTTTGCATTTTAAATGGCTGTAGGACCTGAACATTAGCAATTAAAATAAATACTTGGTAGAAGGAAATAAAAATGACTCTGAAACTGCATCCAACTCTTCAATGTAAAACTTTTATCAGCAGATAATCATGTTGTTGAGAATATACATGTATGTATAAATACATATTCCTTCATTTACAAATTTATAAATGTATTTTTTTTTTTTTTTTTGGTTTAGTTTGGTAGAGCTCATTTATTTTGAGCCCTTTATTTTAGGAAGGATGCACTAAACTTAACTGAAACAAACAAACAACTGACACAAAACAAAATGAAGTTTCTTTGGATGAAACGTTACACTTGATCATTTTATTACTGTTAAATGACCAAAAACTGTGAAAAATGTCTACTGCATTATTTTTGTAAAGTAATTAAATGGTTAACATATATAGAGGCTAACAGAAAATAGGAGGTGAATTTTCACCGTTTTAATGTGGAAACACTATTTTCTGAACTTCATTTTTACTCACTTTGTTATATGACTGAGACACAACGTCTCATGTTTTAAATTGATTTTTTCCTTTGATTAAAGATTAAGAATTCTCTTCTAAAGCCTTCTTTCTGTCTTTATTTTGCTGCAACACGAAAGCCATTTAAGGTCGTAATTTAAAACATGATGCAAAATGCAGTATTTCACATTCAGACTAATGAGAGTGCAGCCTCGTATAGTGTCTCTCACCATCGCCAGAGGCACAATGCCTGCCAGTTCCTCTTGCGCCAAGCGGATCTCCGTCTCAACCTCTTGTGTGCTGGTGCGACTGGCTGGGTACTCCACCTGCCAGGCCATCCAGCGGCTGCCTGTTGGCTCTGGGAAGCTTTCCATTTTCAGATCCACCTGGAGCACCCTCTGAACTCCTGCCTCTGATCTGTATTGTGAAGAAAAAAGGTAAAACAGATGACGTGGTGAGAGTGTGAAAAAACATCACGTGTCCCGCTGGCTGTGAGTGCTGATATCATGAATTCAAGTCACTGTCTCGTCTAACTACGGCAATTTTTAAAAGCTAATGAAGGTGTCTGGGGTTTAAATTTACAGTATGATATTTTATTATTAAGTTTCCTCAAAATGTCAAGTCCTCTGCTTCACTCAAGATTCTCTTATTCTATTCTTCTCATAAATTCTTTTCAGTAGATGAGCTGTCTATAGAACCTACTGAATTTTCCCTAAGCTGTTTAAAGGAACATTTCAGTACACATCAGTCCTGGTAAAGTGTTGACAGCTGAATTGTCACCAGTGCCCTTGTTTGCTCTGGAGTACTGCAAATATACAGCATGCTTTGGCACAATCTACGGCAGGTCCAAATTAAGCCAGACAAATCGTGAGCGTTGCCAATAAAATTTCCCATGGTTCCATAAGTCTCCGGTGCTCGCAGTTTAAATATAGCCCAGAGGCAGGAAAGGTCAGCATTACACAGGAGCCAGAGGAGAACGGAAATGGCATGAGATCCGTTAGCCACTCTCGTGTGTCAAATAGCAGGACTCCTGGCCAATATATTACATGCACGGTCTCTGTGGCACACTGGCAC
Organism: Pachypanchax playfairii; assembly: GCA_006937955.1. NCBI lineage: Eukaryota > Metazoa > Chordata > Actinopteri > Cyprinodontiformes > Aplocheilidae > Pachypanchax > Pachypanchax playfairii. The sequence goes on from SSNP01000011.1 coordinate 1,292,313, forward strand.
AAAACGGCATTGTGTAATTGGGTGAGGGGGCAGAGACAGAGAGGGGGAAGAGACGATAAATCCACGTGGCACTTAGTTTGGAGAGAAGAGCCTCTGTGCATATAATGTGTAACCTCAGGCAGAATTCCCCCCCAAAAAAAGATCAAAAATACATTGCCTCTATGACAAACTAAAAATGCTAGAAAGAAAGACAATAAATAGATGTAGCCTCATGGAAAGACAATTCATGCAAATGTATAACATTCGAAATTATGAAAAGAGTCCTTAACATGGTAAAATGATGAATAATAGAAATATCTCATCTACTTTCATATTCACATAACTCAAAAAATTCACTTTTTACACCAAGAGAATGAAAGATTTGTTGCAAAGCAGAGCACAACAACCCAATTTCCACATTCAGCAGAGGTGTATATAAATAATTAAGATGACAACCAAACAGCTTGTGTCACATTTCATAACATCACACCAAATCAGGGCAAGCTGTTGAGAGTGCAGTATGACAGCACAGACTTTCAGATCTGCCTCACAGTACAGTTAAGACAATAGCTGGTCTCTTTTTTTGCTGATCAGTGAAGTTGCAATGTTCATCTGGCAAATAGAAAAAAAAAAAATCAAGTTAACATATGATCCTCTAAATATTCAGAAATAAAGCTGTGAGTGATTCACAGTCATCAAGTGTCACAAAAAACTGTCAGCCGTCAACAAAAACAGCCTATTTTCTTCAGAACTGGCAGATCTCTAACTGTGGGCAGGTTGCTCTGGCAAAAATCACACACTTGACAAGCAAGACGGGATAAAGAATAAAAATGGCTGTACAGCAGAAAGGTTTGTTGATACTGTACATAACAGCTATAAAAGCAGAATCTTTGCATGTCAATGCATTTCCAGATATGTCTTTAAACTGATGTTATTAGTTGTCCATGCCATTTAATTATGTTGTCAGAGTTTATTAGCTACTGTGAGTAACGTGAAGTTTATAGTTTTCATATGTGTTCTCATAATAAAATTGCTGCCATTTGCTGGATATAAAAAAACTCTCTATGACAGCAAAATACCTCCAGGAAGGACAGGTGGTGAACTGGTGCTGGATTAAATCACAAACATGGTCTACGTGGAGAAATTATCACTTACAATCAACCATAATTATAAAGGGCAAGGTTAAAAGAAAGGAAATCATTTTCTGGATAAATAAACTTATCCCAGAATAAAAATGTCGTGGACAAATCAAATAACTTGCTTTAAGTATGCTATACATATAAGACCTAAGAACGTATATGTTACAAATCTAAAATTCTAATTTCATATGGTTATTTTATCAACACAGCCCCAAAAAAATTTTGCAAAAAAAATTAAAAAAAATCTTGGGTTAGACTTGCCAATAATAAAAAGCAATTCTAAGTAGTTTGTCAAAGGAGGTTTTAAGGTGTCTCAAATTTGTTAGCAACATTTCCCATTGGGTGCTGCATGGCGGCGCAGTTGGTAGAGCTGTTGCCTTGCAGCAAGAAGGTCCCGGGTTTGAATCTAGGCAGGGACCTTTCTTCATGGAGTTTGCATGTTCTCCCTGTGCATGCGCGGTTTTTCTCCGGGGACTCTGGTTTTCTCCCACAATTTAAAAACATGCAAGAGGTTAACTGGTGACTCTAAATTGTCCCTAGGTGTGTGTGTTTGAATGGTTGTTTGTGTATGTGTGGCCCTGTTATGGACTGGAGACCTGTCCATGGTATCCCCGCCTCTCACCCAATGACCGCTGGAGATAGGCACCAGCTTCCTGCGACCCTGAACAGGAAGAAGCAGGTTCAGAAAATGGATGGATGGATTTGTTCTTGGAGTTAAAAGGATTTAACATGTGAAATGATTAAATATTTTATATCTAATCTGCTGTCTATGGGGAACCAATAATTTGTGTATATGTTTAGCAGGGTTTGAGCCTAAAAAAATCTCAACAAACTGGCCAATTAGCAACTAGCAATTTTTAAAATTAAAATTAAGAAAAACTGGCTCCTGGATGTCAGTCAGTTATTATCTGGACAGGTCACCAGTCACAGGGAACAACCATTCACATGTACTGAGGGATAATTTAGATTTGCCTATTAACTTGAAGCATATTTTTGGTCTGTGAGAAGAAGCTGCAGTATCAAGAAAAGACCCATGCATGAACGAGGAGAACATTCGGTCTCAGCCCGGTTTCAAATGCAGGGCTTTCCTGCTGCAAGGCAACAGTGCTACCAACTGTACCACCTCAGCCTCACTCCTGGTTGTAAATTTTGTGATCCAAAATGTTGTATCACAGATGGCAAAAAAGAATGTCATCTGAAATGTGGTACCCTATTTCCAGCATGGAGTCTAATTCAATTAGCAGCTGAGGGTCTGTGGATGCATGTTGTACAGTTGGTCTCAGCCTGATAATTATCTGTAAGCTAGCCGTGGTTCTACATCTGAAGATGACCAGAGGGTAGCCAAAGGCAAGTGGGAGAGGCTCAGAAGATAACGGGCTCTAAAACTGGAAGCAGCTGGTCCTCAGGCTTTAGATACAGGACTGACGAGGAAATCAGACTTGACAAGGTACTGCTGAAGATGCTGACCATGGACTCACTCAGGATAGTGGGGAGGCAGCTGAGAGGGGGCTATTTAGGCACAGACAGGATGCCCATTAATCACAGTGACACCTGCAGATCTGTAGCACATTCAGTGACACTAGTGAAACATATGTGAATACCATTCCATCATGATGCAGTTGTTTAAGATAGGTTAAATTGCATACAATACATCAAAATGACAATATGATCCTAATGATCATCGAACATGACATCCATGATTATGATGACACGTTGCAGCCTATCACGCCACTGGAAGTGGTAGTCCTACGAGCTACAGGAAATCTCAAGGATTTTCTTTTGTTAAAATAAAGCGATAAATTCATGTACAATTTATCTTTTTTTATTTGTTATACCCATTTGCAGGATATTTTAAAGTGTGGTTGCATGCAACTAAATTTTTTAGAAGCATCACAATATGCTGAAAATAATTACAGCTGACTCTGGATGAGAGGCTGTTTAAACTCTGAACTGGTTAACCAGATAATTAGTGAACTGACACCTCTGAAAAAAAGGCAATTGATGGCGCTTGCAGCGACACAGTGCACTGGTACTATACGTTCCAATTCTTGCTGCCAGGGACAACTCTGCAGACTACAAGAGGCGTAGATAGAATTTGACTGCCCTACATTCTACAGTGTACCACAGGACACAACTCTAAAGTGTGACACTGAGAGAAAGCTGCAAGCCACTATGCAGAAAGGTTTTTTTTTGTGTGTGTTTTACATTCTCAGTGTGAGATGCTTCAAATGGAAAACACGTTTTAGGTTGTTTTTGCTCATTTTTATAGACTAAGGTGATGGTCACACACATCTGTCATGTTTCAAGAGCTTTAAAATATGGATGACTAAAATATTATCCCCATACATATCTGATTTAGATTTTGCGCTGAATAAAACATTACTGTGGTAAAAACTTTGGTTATTTTAATACAAACAACATCCATTTTGGAGTGATTAATAATATTTGGAATATGGAGATCTTATTCACCCAAAGTTATGATAGTTGCAAATTAATTGCAAGCGCAGCTGCTTTTCAGTAAATGCTTTTGGTTTCAGAGTTGCCACGTGAGCAACTCTGAGCTTTTTTTAGAGAGAGAGAGTACTTAGTCTTGTGTTTTTAATTTTTTTTTTACATATTCATCAGTTGAGCAAAAAAGGATAGCTGCAGTCAAAAAAAAAAAAAACATAGTTAAAGCTGCAATCTTAAATAAACACATAAATTGTATAAATGTAACTTACACATGAAGTGTCCATTGTAACAAAGGTGTTGGCTAGCATATCACAGAGACAAAGGGGCGGGACTTAAAGGTGCAACACGTTTTTTTCACCGCAGCGATGCTCTCTGAGAAGAAACTCTGGAATACAGCTTTAAGGGGCCAAAAGGAGATCTTAGTATCAGTGGTTTGAGGGACATGTATAGGCATATAGGTATAACCTGGCATTATCAGGATTATGGGGTTTTGAGAAGCCTTTCTCACTTTCTCCACCTTCTTGACTTTATTTCCTCCTTTTCTCTTTTGTTTTCTTGTGCTCATTCCTCCAGGTAAGTCTTGGCTGGCTCCTTCTGCCCTGCCCATGGGAGGAGTCTGCAGCAACTAATAGGTTGCACCTGGTAGTAATCAGCTCGTCAGTGCTCCTCTGCAAGAGTACTTAAATCCTGCTTTTGCCATACTCTGGTGTAGAACTTACATTCATTTTGAATGATTATCTGATTTAAATATTCAGAGTTATTTCTACCATTAATTACAATGTGATTGTAACCTTGTTTTTTTTTGCCTTTACTCCATTCCCGAGTTTTGCTCAGTGCCCTGTTTCTGCGATACTCTTGTGGATTTCCCTGAGAGCTTTCTGGACTGCAACTTGTAGTGGATAAATTCTTGTCAAGTGTCTTCACTCACCCGTGAAGCAAGGAGGATTCCTGTCTCAACTTCTCCTGTGGAAATCGCTCTCTGTTGATGCAGTTACCACCACAAAGCTCCAATCCACAATTTCTGGGACTTCATCTACAGTTACTCATTCACATCTCCTCTGCCTCCAGATCTGCAGGTTCCCTGGTTACTGTTTGAAAATAAACTGTCTTCTTGTTCGGTCTGTTGAGTTTAATTATCTCATCATTATGAGAGGCATAGGCATAAGTAATTATTAGATTGTGTTGTGTGAATGTTAACAGATAGAAATGAAATATCCTACATAAAGCACATTTACATAGAATATTTTGAATTTTATATAAAATGAGGCGACAGTTTGCTGCACATGGAAACGTGGCATCAATGTTATTGATGTAGCTCCATCGTGTACCCAGGGGGAGGTGTAAGGTCTTTGTTGCAACCCACGCTGCCTCAGTCAACCAACATTTCTATTTTCAAAAAGAACCCCCCAAAACCAGGGAGGATCAGGACAGAGTAATACTTCCAAACACAAGCCTCAACAGTAGCAGATGTATAATGAAAGTGGTACAAACTACAGTGTCCATCACCATCCAAAATCTTGCTTTGGCCAACTAACTCCAGAGTATCTGCTTACATTTATTTATGATTCAGCAACACTGAAATACCAACGTTTCTGTATAAGAAAAAGTAGTTGTGTGATGTATGCTCTCTCTCTATGCCACTTGTCAGCCTGTGTTCTGTGGTTCCTGCACCTTTTGGCCTTAGTTTGAATAGTTCTGTGTTCTTGTGTCTGTCTAGGAGCATCAGTTTAGTATCTTGTGTTCTGTTGAGTCACATCTGTCCTGTTATTAGATTATTAGTTGTGTGTTGTACTGATTTGTCCAATAAACATTTAGTGTCACTTCAGTTATAATGTGTTATGGTTTGCACCACTGGTCTTGTAATTTAGTTCATTCATGACATCTACTCACACTCCTCACACCTGTCTCCTTATATAAAACCCATGTGTGCCTTTTGTTCACTGTCAGTTTGTTGAATGCCTTATGCTTCCAAACCTGCACCCATCCTGCTTCAAGTCTCTCTATGTCTGTCTTTTTTTGTTGTTGATATTTTGACTATTAGGCTTTGATTTCTTTCCCTTGGGTCTGGCATATCACTGAAATAAACTTTGTTCAAATTGCTACCTCATCTCTCTTTCAGTTCATTTGAACTCAATCTCATTAACAAAACATAACAAAGTGTGGAAAATGTATAATTATTCCAGCAGACAGATGATTAACTAGCAATCCAATACCAAAGTTTTTTTTTTCTCCAAATAAATCCAGTAAACACCACATAATTTGGTCATGGCTGAATTATTTCAAGTTCACACAAGTGGTTTAACGATAAAGTCATTAATGTCACGACTCAAAGTCTGATCTGTTACATGCTCTTGTCATGTTGCTTACTTCTCTGCAATTAAGCTGTTTGTCACCAGCTCACAGCTGATTCCATGACAAAACACTCACCGAGGTTCTGACCACTGAGGTCAGATTTTAAGGGGTTATTCCGGTCACTCTCTGGATCCAGGAATTCTTTTTGAAGGATTCTTCATTATTGTCAGATGGGGCTGTTTTTAACATATGTGCATGTAATTCCACAATAAATGGTCTGGGTGCTTGGTAAAAAAAAAAAAAACAAACAAACAAAAAACAAAACAAAAAAACTACAGGTTAATTTTTGGTGTAAATCACAATATGGGGGAACTGAGGTGTTTGGCAGAGATCTGCACTCTTTGAGTGCTTTTCTAGTTAACAGCTGACTCCTGTTTATCTCCTCAAGCATCTTTACTCCTGTTTTTAATTCAAGTCTCTTTTCTTTATCCAACTTATCTGTCTGATGCTTCCTGCTCCACTCCCCCTGCAAAAGATAAAGAGAATACTTACGCATTCAACTCCTGTTGATGTCATCACATCAATGCTCTGGTTTTCTTCTGCCTTCTTTCACCATTGTCTATTTAAGTAACTATTTACCTTTTTTTGTTCCTGGAACTAATTCATCCTCTGCTCACCACACTTTGAATCCAGACGAGTACCAGGCTTTGTTTCAAGTTGAGAGTCGCTACTTTGTTCATTCAAAATAAACATTTTAAAATGCCACCTTGGTTGTCGTTGCGCATTTGAGTCCAGCCTTAAAACCAAACATTAAATTTGATTAAAATAAAATTAAAATATTCACATGTGTATATACACAGACAGAATATATATATATATATATATATATATATATATATATATATATATATGTGAAAGAGATATATTTTGTTATTTCATAGAAAACGTTTGATTATTTTTTTTAACTTGATGGCGACAACACATCTGACAATATTAGGAACAGAGGCAAAAAAAGGCTTGAGAGGTATTTGGCACAACTACAAAACATTGAAAGTAGATTTGACAGCTAATTAGGTCAACTGTAACATGGCTGATTATAAAAGGAGCATTTCAAAGAGGCAGAGCCTTTCAGATGTAAAGATGGGCGAATGTGACTGTGTATAAAAATTGTGAAACAATTCGAAATATATATATTCCTCATTGTAAGATTGTGAAACTCTTGGACATCCCACTTTTTCTTTACTCTATTTATGTTTGTAAATCAATAAAATGTATTTTTAATAACATTTTACACAGCTTCCTAACCTTTATGGATTTGAAGTTTTATTATGAAAGGCTTTAAAAACACCACAGCGTCAGCAGGGCAATAAGAAAGGGTGCTGATTTAATCTAACATGAAATGTTGAAGAGAAAGGCAAATGAAGATGCATAATGTAAGCTGATGTGATCGGAAATGACACTCTGTGTGTGTGTGTGCGTGTGTGTGTGTGTGTGTGTGTGTGTGTGTGTGGGTTTGTATTTCTGACCTCCTGGGGACCAGTTTCCTGACTTTTACTATCTTTCTGGGGTCCGAGGGTTCTTGTGGGGACCGAAGCCTGGTCCCCATGAGGGGGACTCCCCTTTTTAGGGTTAGGGGTTAGGTTTATAGGTATGGTGTGAATAGAGTTTTAGTTAGTCTTAGGGTTAGTTATAGATCAGTAATGGTTAAGGTTAGTAAAAGGGTTTGGGTTAGGTATAAAACTAGTTACTAAAATCAATGGAAGTCAATGGACGGTCCCCATAAGGATACCAAAACACACTTGTGTGTGTGTGTGTGTGTGTGTGTGTGTGTGTGTGTACTACTTATCAAACGAGTGTCCTTGATGATGTTTGAGAAAAGCAACCCGAAACTTTGCTGTTTTTGTGCTCCTTCACCAAAATGGTAATAAACCAATAAGCAGAGTAACGCACGCATGCCACCAAACACATATATCGTACCCATACAAACACACGCAAGTAGAGGCTCAGTAGCAAGTACATGCAATGTCACATTGTGAGTCTAATCACTGATCCAAAATGAGATTTCCTAAATGTCAACAAACATACCATTGAATTCATTTCCATATGGCAATAAAGAACCTGCAGAGCTAACGTTGTCACATGTTTGACTCTAAAATATTATCTGTGCTACATGTTTGTATTGTTATAAAACTTTTTAAAATGCACAAATGCAACAGTTTGTCAAATTATTTACTTTTTCATAGCATCAAATGTCACTCTGCACTTTATTAAACCAAAAGATTAGAAACTTGATTTTGAGACCACTTCCATTTTAAGTTTACTTCTGTATTAAAAAGGGTCCCCATAAGCTGATGCCAAGATGACAGCTAGTCTTCCTAGGATCCAGGCAATGCATATTCATGTAACTGCGTTAAACTGTTACTTTCTAAAACCTTTAAATTTTGATTTTTGGGTGTCCGGTTCCTTTGAGATATTTTTATATATAAAAAAATAAAGTGTTAATACAATCTGTGCGATATAAATGAAACATACAGCCCTTTATAACCTTATACTAATATACACTTCAACATTAAATATTAGCACCTGAAAGGTGTTTAAACTGTAATAAATAAAATAACTGAATAGATACCAAAATCTTCACCTGTAAAATATAATATGTGACAAAGAAATCCCTGTGCATTACAATTTTTAATTAACTATTACAATCTCTGTATTCTCATGGTACACTGTTATCTTTGCATGTATTAAGCATCTAATTAAAAACAACCTGTCTCTCTGGTGATGAATACAAATTTACACCATGTTACCTTGCAGGCTGTCCTCTACTATTTACATTATCGTTAAAAAGTAACTACTACATCTAAAGCAAATATGGAAATACCAAATCAATGTCTTTATATGAAACAATGAAAACAGCTGAAAAGTAGGAAAATATTTGAGATTTAGGATGCATTTCTTTTCAACTTAAGAAGTGACTATTAGAAGGGAATTTTTCCTGGGTCACTACTATAGTAAGCATCCTCAGTGGTCAAATCGCCCTGGTCAGGCATGGTTTAAAAAAATAAAAGATTGGAAAAGGGGACGCCAGTGATCACAGCGTGAAGCACGATCTCTCTTCTGAAGGTGCCCAGTACATTTTCCTGACCCTCTGATTAGCCACTCTGCAATCAAAGCAAATTACTCTGAGCCTGAATGTAGTGTAGTCATGGATACATTCAAAAGCCAAAATCACTGAGCAGATAACAATGACATGTCAATTTAAAAGTAAAGAGGAAAAAAAAAAAAAAAAAGAAATACGCATGAACTGTTTCCATGGATATTTAATATTCATGTTATTCTTATTGTTAGTCTAATTTCACAAATTGCTTTGAGTGCAAAGGCAGAAAGTTACACACTGACAGAAAAATCAAAGCTATTTGAAACTCTACAGAAAAGAAGCACTAATACATTGGAACTACAAACTACTGCAGCTTTCCTTTGATAAGAAAAGGTAAAAGGTGATGTGTATGGTCTATATCTGAGACATGGACCAGGCTTAAACTACAAAAGAGAGATAGACGTGAAGAAAAGGTGTGAACTTCACCTGAAATACTGTCAAATCAATGCAAGACAGCAGGGAGAATAACAGTGATAAATGTCACTGAGGTGTTTTCACATCGGTGGTTTTTGAGGGTCATGGCGAATCTGAAAAATCCTTTATGTAGGGGGGTCACAAGAAGATTCAGGCATAACAGATTTATAAGAATGTATAAGATCTTTAAAAATACTCAATGTAAATTTATTAGAATTTTAAAGTCATCTGATTATGATGGTTAAAGAGAGTAATACTTTTAATGTAGAAATTTTGAAAATAATATTTTAACCAATTTTAGTTATTTAGTAGAAAATGCAGAATTAGAAATAAAAAAAGTGCTTGGCTTGGTTAAAAATAGTGTCAATTGAACATGACTCGGTTACAACAATGGACATGAAAAAGGGAAAAAACAACCAAGCTTTTTATTTTTTTTACCTTTTACTTGACATAAACAATATTTTTTGGCAGTGTGTGAGTGCTCATTCCAGCTTCTCCAGAGTCTGAGCTGTGAAATCTATCTGTGTGAAGAGCTGACGGGAGCCACCAGCACCCAACATTAACTTGTCAATATAACATCAAAAAATAGCACCAATTCTACATGTGATCAAATTTTATTACCATGCTGCATCTGAATGAGGTCGTTTGTGTAGATGCACATGCATGTGAGCGCTTATTTAAACCCATGCGTTTTCCAGATTCTTGTATTTCTAATATTTCAAAGTATATCCTACATGAAAGCTGCAATAAATGGTTAGTGATAGAATCAAGGCACCCAGAGCATCCCTCATGTTGCTATAATTTCCACCAAGATACTAAACCAATACCTTTGATTTATGGCACGTCAGCTGGCATTTATTTATACCTCTCTGAACTACCAAACCTGAAATAGAGGATATATTAAACAAGGCTGTTAAAAGTTAGCTCTCTGTCTAAAAGGTTGTCATGGGGATGGGGAGAAAGAAAATATATTTTGTTACCAGTCAATGAAAACGATATGATACGATAGAAGGCATTAATCTCTTCACACATTACACACATCTTTGTTTTGACTCTTAGATTCTTCTTGACTGTGATCCACAGTTCAGGTTCTTTTCAGTACCTTTTTTTTTATTTATTTTTTGTGTTTGTTTCTTCATCTGTCCCTATAGGGCTATACTATGGAGTACAATTAGTAGCTTATCAGGGTAAGTTTAGGGTCAGTTTGGGATTTTTGTGTCATCAATCTAGTTCAAGTCTTACCTGAGTTTGTTATCTTGGTAACTTATTCTAAATATCAAACCTCAATTGAAGCTTTGATTACATAACATTTGAGTTTCACTGTGTCTTTGAGACTGATCATCACATCATTTACAACAAGTAGAATAATAATGTTTGTTCCTGTCAGCTGTAAAAGATTAATGATTCATTTCAGCTCACTAAGATTGTAATAATCTCCGAGGGTAAATTCATATTTGTATTATCTTATCTAAGTTTCTGTGAAGAGTCCTTACAGATGGTTCTAGCTTCTGGCGGGAAGGATCTCATGTAGCAGTCTATGTTGCAAATAATCCTCTAACTGAAGACATGAATGACCGTGTTGTGAGGAGGATATCAGTAAGAGCCACCATGCAGGTATAAGACCCTCTACAGTCTGCACCACCAGGCAGAGACGATGACATTAACAAATTCTTCCAGTGGTCAGAGAAGGCTGGGTTCTACAAAACCAGACAGAACCCAATATTCAGAATAAGGCAGACTTGATTTTTTGTCACTTTGTCCTTATGACCTAGGTCAAAGGTAGGCCATTGTCCATGAACCTCATTGTCGATGGCTCATTGTCGGTTTGGGAATTTTTGTTGCATGCTCCATTTTGTTTTCACTATTTCTATTCTAAAACCCGTTGATTTAAAANCTGTTACTCTAACCACTTTATAACAGGTGTTCTACATTGGACTGCTTTGTTCTTACCAATAGAGAAGAAATACTGCCGGAAATGTTATTTCCATTGAAGTTATTCTCTAGGGCATATAAAATGCAAGGGCTGTTACATTTCAAATAACCTACACTGCCTAAATTAAAACCCACTTTTAATAAGCACAAGCATCTCTTTAATTTAATCATTTATACTTTACCCAGTTCTCAGATGTGCACAGACAAAAGAGATGAGTGTAATTAATTATACAATTTAAATGAAGTGTGGATGCAAACGGAGGGGTTTCTGGCTTGTGTGCATCAAAGAAAAGGGATCAAATCTCTGATTATCTTTGCAGCTTTCTGCCAAATTCATTACCTAAAATATTTCACTCTCCCACACAGTCAAATGTTTCTTGCTGGCTAACCTGAGCTGGACTCTCTCCCTTTCTAAGATTAATGTAAACTGCCAGACAAATTGAAGATGTGTGGAAAATTGAAAAGTCTGACTGTATGAATATTTGACTGCCAAACAATGTCTGGACTTGGTTTGGACTCTGAAGCACCTTTGTCTCTTCTTGCTCATTGAGACTGTGAATAATGTTTAGTGAGCAGCTTGGTAACTGCCCAATCAGAGATGATAACTCAGATGTTTATTTCAACAGTACAATAATATGATATGGCAAGTTGTCAGTTTGTTGTGGAAGAAATGAAAAAAATCAAGGATATAACAACAGTTGCAAAAGGTAAGGAAGAGTCAGGAGGGGACTACTTCTTCATTACATTTCTATATTGCTCCTCATTGACTTGAGAAAATCAGGATGTCTTCAGTAGGTTGGTCTTGGCTCTCGCAGGAGCACATCAATTCCTTGACAACAAAATCTCATCCTGCAGTTAATGAAATGCACCATTCCTCTAATGTCTAATCAAAACTAAATGCTTTTTTTTTTTTTTTTTTTTGCAGCGCATCATCATTAAAGTCCATCAGCCGAAGTAGGCGCCATAGTGTAATGGAATTCTAATGATGGCAGTTACTGTGTCATCACCAGTGAACTCGGACCTCTTTTGCATCAGGCTTCAGTTGTACTCTATATCTGTCTCATTCATAGGGAAGCTGTCTGAAAAGCAAATTGCAATATAATAAATAGCTACTTGTCCAGATAGTTACACTCAATTTTCCTAACATCAAAGCGCTCATCTGTAAGGCTGAATAACAAGACATTAAGAACACTGAGAGCTGAAAACACCCAGAAAAAGTGCTGAAAACTACACAACACACACACACCTACATCCAGATACAGATACACACTAGGGGGCAGCATACACTGAGCCCTGGGGTGCTGATGTCGCACGCTGAGGATCTGACTCCCCTCTAATACAGGTTACCTCTGGATGATCTGTGGGCGTCATCATGTGACCCACCCAGGTCTGCACAAGCACCTGCAGGTGCTGTGACACTGCCTGTGTCTGTTTTCTACAGAGAGGTCCTTAAAGATGCTCAAAACCTGGGTCCTTTCAGCACTACAGCAGTTGGCATAGCAACAAAACCTGGATTGCACACAAGAGTCATTGAACAGGGAGGTCTGGAGTGTCAGATCAGTGGTATTCTATCACAGCTCAAGATTTACCCCGAAGGCTGCTTGCGATGTGCAAGGTTTAACCCTGACCTGACAAACTACCATAAAATCACTGAAAGGATAAGCTCTGTAATATAGTCATATTTTTTTCTCTTTTTATCTTCTTTACAAACAGGCCAGTGATGACCAAGAGGGGCAGGGACAGATGTCAAATTTGCTGTAACAGCAGAACATCAGCATTTTATTTAAAAAATGGAAAATATGCCACCTCAGAAAACAACAGCAGAAACTGTATCAGATCTGCAGAGAGGAAAAACACTAAACACTAGAAGTCACGTTAACTCCTGCAATTACAAGAATTTTTACACGCATGCACCTTGGCAAGAATATGATCAGAATCACATTGTTAAACACACAAGTTCCACCCCCGTTGTTTTAGACCAACATAATGTGTAAACAGAGCAGCTTTGTTTGGGATAATAACAGTGTTGGTGAGGAAGCGATGTGGAGGCTGTGTGGGCATGATTGCCTTGTACCTCAATGTTAATGTAGGGACTCATGGATCAGGAAGGTGAGATGAGAGAATCATCTTCTGCACACATACTGTCTTCTTAAAAGTTCCCAAGAGATTTAATGTTGTTAAACAAAAACTAGCATAAATGTACTTGCAGCCCACCCACCTAATTTTAACTGAACAATCACACACTTGTTAAATTACAAGTTTCATATAAATTTTTGGGACAGAAAGTACAGCATTTAACAGCTAAATTGAACATTGTTACATGGAAAACATAATAATAAGATAAGTCAACAATTTAATTTATACAAAACATCTGAGCAGCTATAATAAACTCTACCACTAATGCTACTCTTTGAAAGCACAAGTACTATTTTTCTACCTTAAAACATTTCATTAGCTTCTTCGCCTAGAATACCCACTGCTTTTTGTCAGGAGTTCATTTATATTTTAGGCAAAATTTACCCTCACCCCATGCACCACTTAATGCGCTCGTAACTACCAGAGCAATTACACACACATATAACCCTTATGTTTCCCTTCTTTGCATTTGAGTAGCACAATTTTAAATGGGCTATTGCTAGTAATCAATTTTTGTATTTGCTGAAGTTCGGCCATGTTTCTAAAAAAGCAGGCTTAGTGCACAAAAACACACATATGGACGGGCTTGCAGCAGCAAAAATTCTCATTGATCAGCAGTTAGGTGGTGTGATGCGAGCAGCTTTCTTGGCACAGGAGACATTATAAAGTGTTTTGTAACAGAAAAACTGCTTCCACACACTCAGGGGTGCATGAGTAGAAATGAGACATTGATCCATAATTGGAAGCACTCAGTCATGAAATCTAAAGACTAATTAAAGAAAGAGAGCTTTAATGGCATCCATTTACATATTCACCACAGTAATTCAAAGCTGCTCACCGGACGCAGTGAGAGATAGAGGGCTGATTCAAAGGATGTTAAAAATCACAGAATGATGGACTAACAGCTAGTTTCTAAAGCATCTGACCACATCAGTACTATCTGCACTCACAATAAGATGCTATTGTGGAAAGGCCTATCAACATGAAACAAAAAGAGCATCTGTGGTCGTCGTTTCAGAATAAGCTCCACAGGACAGCGACAGCTTCAGATGCTTCACTATCACCTGAGGTTTAAACTTAAATCACTCCAACACATGTTTCTATTTTTGTGTAAGAAATCACTTGTGTGTATATGTGTGTGTGTTGGCCTGAGGTAAAAAAAGGTGAAATGTACAAAGTGTGGCATCTCATCTGGAAGCCATGAACATGTCTGCAGGTCTTGCTGTGCAGAGGCGCCGCAGGGTGGATCCCCGATACCCCAGAGGCCCACCGAGGTGCAAGCAGCTGCCTGATTACATGTCAGGGCCGGTAAGTCCAGCTAAACAGGCACAAAGCTGAGCCTCTGGTGGCAGGCTACTTTTCCTGGCAAGTTATCAGCTAGAAAGAGTTCTGCTTTCAACTTGTTAGGCTGTGGAAGATAACAGAAGACACCGAAAGATTGCTTGTCAGTGTTAGCACGCGCAAATGCGGCACTGCAGATGAGAGGATGCGACACGCACCTTTTCTGTTTGTCTTCAGGTTGATTGAATCCGTTTCTGACTGAAAGCAGCGCTGCCTGTTTTTGATAAGATCTTCAACACCCTTTTATTTGTTCATGCTGAAACCTCCCATCTTGTAATTTTTTTTTCTTTGCAAATGCTTCCCCTGTGCCTTTCTCAACAGCCCGAGGCCTCTTTTAATAGATTAATTTGACTTTTTTTTCCTCTTGTTCATGTTGCAGAAATCAGGCAGTCTTGTAGCCAGGGCAAGCATTTCTCTAAGTGGAACAAGCTTCAGGATAAAAGCCAATCATTGTGAAGGCCAAAGGAAACTCAGATTAATTGGAGCCAAGCACAAGCCAAGGTTTCTTGTTAAAACAGATTATTTGTTGAGGATAAAGTTTGAAACTGCAAATGAATAGAAATAATACAGACATGTAAATCTTCTTTTCTGAGTCGAGTTGTTTGTCATCAAGGTTGGAGGTCAGAATGTAACGGTAAATATCCTGTATTTGTATAGCCATTCAGTCCACTCAAAGCACTTTGACACTACAAGTTTTACATTTACACAACCCGATGTGTAAATTGGGGGTTCAGTGTCTTGCCCAAGGACACTTCGACATGTGGTGGTGGAAGCCGGGATCGATCCACCAACCTTCCGATTGGAAGACAACCGCTCTAACTACTGAGCCACAGCCGCCCACAATGTGATGCCTCTCATTCTGATACAATCAAAAACCCAAACATTCGTTCAGTAGATATCTATAAAGATGTAATTACAGTTGTAGAAAAGAAACATTCGGTATGTTTGTCAGAAGGCCTGCAGACAATTGCATGTTTACATCTCAGGACTCTTCTCCTCCTCTCCTGGCTGAGTGCTACCTACCGTGGCAGCTACAATTTTGATCTCAGCTCAGGTCTAATTTCACCTAAAGTGTGACCGTGTGCACAGAAAGCATCCAAAAGTTCTGTAGAGTGCAATGTTGATACATTTATTTATGTGGCATAGAGATGGAAAATAAATCCAAACTGTGCTTATTTGTGGCCTTTTTATCCTCACTGAGGCTTTCATAATAAAAACCACATGCTCTAATCATTCAGAGGGAGGGAATATAAATGCAAAGGAGATGCTTTCTCCAACTCAGCTTGCAGCCTGTTTCTTCTCTTTGCACTTGGCTGTTCATTGCTGTCCTGATGGATAGGTTCAAGAGGAATGTAGGGTAAAATGCTGATATTAGGAATAGAAATAAAAATTATTTACCTCAGGAATGAAATTGACAAAGAGCAAGTAATAAATAGGATTAACAGGACTATTAAACCGTGAAATCATCTCACAGATTTCCCAAAATAGGATATTTCCGCCGTTACTAATTCCTTATTATGATAAAACTTCTATTAATATATGTTTAAATAATGTGTACTTTCTTGCTTTTGTTAGAAACACATTATCAAAAGTTTTGTCACGTGAAAAGAATATTTTACACATTGAAAATTACATAATTGTTCTACTATTTAATGTTCTACTATATAATAAGCATGCAAACGTGCTTATTAAAACAGTTTTCTCTTTTTTTTAACTTCTTTTCTATTGCCTAGCAAAAGCCGGTAAAGTGATCCAGACTCGACTGCAACTAATTAGATGAACATGTCCGAATGTTAAGTTGGAAACATGTAAAAAAAAATGCATTTAAAAACACAAAATTGCTGCACAAGATAAAAAAAAAACAATAGGGGAAATAAACTGTGTGCTATAATTGGGTTTTGCATTAGCAGGTTATATAAAGTAAGCATTTTTTTAAACAGTCCTAATCTACATAAATACAAAAATAAATAAATAAAAAGGAAATGCTAAACTCTAAATACTACAGGCCATTATCTAATCCTCTAAGGGATTAACCTCTCAGAACAGGATATTTACCCTTAAACCCTCATAAATCTGAACCTCCTCTGGTACACATGTAAACCTCAATCTGTCTCTTTTCAGCATATCAGCTATCCACCACGTGGTATTTCTGCTGTAATATCACTGATTTATATCCTCTAAACAACCTGACATCTCAAAGCCGGTGTAATTCAGTGTATGAATGTGTTCTATTACCTTCATGGTCATTTGCTTTAGATGTACACAGCAGAGATCCGCTCCTCTCCACTGGGAGTCGTTACCGTCTGACTGGTCAACTGGGAAACAAGCTGCACTGGTTTAGACTCTTCTCATATTATTTCCCTGGTAATGGAGCATATCTGAATGGTTAAATGTGATATGGGCTGAAAACTATGATAGGATAGCTGTCCTGCAGAGAGTTACAAGATCTCTGTTCACGTCCTGATAAAAAGGAGAGCTAATCGCGCCTCTTGTAGTACAAGTAATTTAAGTGTTTCTTTTTCATCAACTTTACATCACGGCGCATATCACTTACACTTCCTCGCTTCACTTGGTCGCTTTAAAAACATTATCATCAATAAATTAAAAGATGTGATGAGGTAAGGATGTTACAAACTGGCATTGATTTCAAGTAATTTCTATTAAAAATAAATCAACAAACAAGACGAATTCGGAGCAGATAATGTAGTTGCGCGTTGGTGAATCCAGCCAATGAGGCTCCGCTGAGTGTCTTTACGGTAAATAGAGGCCACTGTGAATTGGGCTGATTCATTATTAAGAGTGTTAGCATTAAGACTGTCAAGTTAACATCCCTGTTTGCTCCCTAATGTAATTGGGCAATTTCATTTCAGCCTTGATTTATGCAGCATTATGCAGCATTAAAGCCCACAGCATGTGGCTCATTTTCAGCCCTGCTGAACATTAACAAAACTCCAGTCAGACAAAAATCAAGAGGCTTTAATTGTCCAATGTCAAATCCATGTAAGTGTTGATTCTACAAAAAAAAATATTTTATTTATTCTTCCTAAAAGTGATCTATCTTTGAAATGTGCCATGGTCATGTCCTCCACCACTCTTGTCATGTTATTTTTCTGCCTCCTCAGTATTAACAAGCTCTTGTTTATGCCTTTGGTTCTTTTAGAGCTTCACTTTATGGATTTTGTTATATATTGTTAAGGTTATTGTTTCCCTCTAGTATTTAATCTTATTTTGGTTAATCTTGTCCTGTTGTTTTTCTGCTTCTGTATATTTAGATCATCTCATTCTGATTTATTATTTCTTGATATTTCTCCCTTCTGTTAGATGTTTTTCATGCTTTGCATCCATCCCTTCATGTCGTTTCACTTCCACAGCCCAGACTTCTGTTTCCCTGCAGCACTTACAGTTTGATCTTATCACGTTTCCCCCTCATCATCACACTTTTCTGATTTCCCTGTCTGTTAAGTAATTATGATCATGATTTTCACCTGCTCACCCTCTCCTATTCAGTCTCACTTCTCACCTGACTCCTCCCCTTTATAACCAGTGTGCAGACCCTCTGTTCATAATTCTGTCAAGCTTGTTGTTGTTGCTTATCACCGAGGCTCTGACCGTTACCTGATTTGTGACACCGATAGCTTATTGTAGATTTGTCGGTTCTGGATTTTAGGATTAACTGTGTATCAATTTGTCTACTACTACTACTACTACTACTACTGTCATTTAGCAGACGCTTTTATCCAAAGCGACTTACATTGAGAGAACATACAAGCAAGAATTCAAAGAGAAGGAAAAAAATATAAGGAGGCGGACTTGCTTTGCCCCCAAAAGAATTTTCATCATTGTTCTTGTTATCTGCTCTGTTTTATAACCATTACTACCAAATAAACTACTTTTAACCTGCAAAAAAGAATCAAAATCAGAATCGGTTTTATTGCCAAGTATTATTTTGTACAAGGAATTTGTCTTGTCTGCACAAATTCCTTGTATTATGTAAATAATACTTGGCAATAAAACTGATTCTGATTCTTTTTTGTCTCCAGACTGTTTATTTGAGTCCAGCTAAAACAAAAAATAATACTAAATTGGTGCAAACTAAAATTTCTGAGAAACAATCACACAGAGGTACACTCTCAGAAATAGAGGTATGAGACAAGAACATTTTTGTACCTATAGGTAAATTTTTTTAAATGTTGCCTTAAAAGTACAATTTTGGCCTTTAAGAGGCCAGAAGTGTCTCTTTAAGGGTTCTAACTGATAAAGAGAAAAAAATGTCTACCATTTCAACTTACTACCTGCGAGCCTGGCCCAAGGCTGGTTAATCTCCACTTTATTACATTTCAGCCATCAATTTTAACAATATGTTTTAAAATGTTGGTTTTAGCCTTCAGAAAGTGGAATAATTTTACTGTTTTGCTGATATAACTTCATATGGTACAAAAATGGACCTGGACTAAAGAGTACAGGAATGTCTTTCAAAAGGGAAAATCCCCAGCAACAAGCATTTGTTCCCCTTTATGTACAATGTGATACCTCTATTTTTGAGAGTGTATGAGAAAAGGATTAAAGCTGTCTTGAGTCCTTGTTGAATCCTTGTTCATTCCATTTTTATTGGAAATGCCAAACTATGAGTAATATTTTGGTTTTTATGGTTTACCAGGCTTTGAAATTAAAACAAATTGTTAGGTAAATCTCATTTGTAGTTACACATCTGTGTTATTTCTTTTTCCTCCAAGCATATAGACTGATAAGATTTACAAGACTGTGTCATCGACATTAATGAGCGTTTCATTTAATTATGTTAATTTAAACTCCAATCCATAAAGATTTGGTTCTGATCATGTACAACAAGCCAAAATTAGATTCATTAAAAAAAAGACATTATGCTGTCTTCACCCACTTGTTTCCAGTTGCATTGGCTCTATTGTGGTGTGGTAGTAATGGCCAGTCTGCTTTGTTGTCCCTGGGCTGGGTGTGGCGTACAGGATTAATGAAGTGGTGGCTCATAAGGAAGATCCATCTGCACCCAGACAGTCTTAATGAACAGCCAAGGCGTCCACTTATGGCTTATGACATGCTGAGAAAGCAGGACTGCTTTCGTTTTGAATGGACTTCCCATTAATGGTGACAAAGTGAACTTTTCAATCTACCAGAGTGCATTTCAGCCAATATTATGTGTACTCCAAGTAAACATTCTGTTCCCCTTCAGTGGAAACTCATTTTGATTTCTCTGACAAGCTTTAGCACACCCAGAGGTTGTTTAAGCCTGACGTGGAAAAGCTGCCATGTTTAATTTTAAAACCTGATGTTAGCGTGAAGAATGATTTTAAGAGGTTGTTAATGTTGGTGATTTTTTTTTTTAAATACAAAAAAGGAAGTAATTAGCATGTAAGACTAAAATCATGCCTTCAGTAATATCCAATACATCAAAGGTTCAGTAAAAGTACACAGGAGGATAAGGGATGAATCACTGGCATGAGTGGAAGAGTTCATACCTTTTGGGGTCTTGATCTCAGTGAGGGGAGATTGATTTGTGAATCAGAGCTGCAGTGATGCTGAGACCGTACTAAAATCATCTACATGGTCAAATCAGATCTAATCAAATTTTATTTATAAAACACTTTTCGTGCAATAAAGCGGCATAAAGCGCTTTACTCGATAAAAACAATTGAAAATAGTGATTGCACATAAACAATGACACACAATGAACATGGGCCAAATGAGATGTGGAAAGGATCCATTCTAAACACCAAGGGAGGAGTTTCAAACATGTCCCACTAGAAATAGACCTTGGTGGAGACCCTAGACTTGCTGGAAGGGATTTATCTTACCTTTCTCTTGTGCATGAATGGGGTGCATAAACAGGGCCAGGTTCATCTTTATGCAACTGATTTTTGGTAAAAGTCAGAAGATGGATGGATGAGTAGATGAATGGACATAGAACAAACATCTTTCAGGAAAATATTTTACAACAATTTTTCTTTGTTTGCTTCAAGATCCTGTTGCACAGATTTACTTTCATATATATATATATATATATATATATATATATATATATATATATATATATATATTTTTAATGAAAATATCAAATTCCCAAGTCTTTTCTCAAGCATTAAAATGGAAATATTGAGAATGAAATAATTAGTTAGAATCAGCTCTGAAATGATATGCACAGTCATGAGACTTATCATGCTTTACAGCAGATAAAGCCTCTCATGAAACCAGCCCAGGACAAATATCTGGATCGCCTTTCATTATTGTAGGCTTAACAAATATTTTTAATTGAACTGGAGAGAACCAACACTCAGTCTGGATACTCATTCTGTGAGGGGAAAACTACCACAATGAGTTTCAATAAAAAAGTTTCCAAACCTCAGCGAGAACATGTTGGTAAAGGTTTTATTTTGAAATTATTTTATAAAACCTTGTTCAAGAAATATTCCCACAATTGTGAAGCAGACATTTTGAAAGCTGACAGAGAGCAATCTATTTCACAGAGAGTCAGGTGGGGCAGGAACATCAGCTGTGAAGAGAGGCAGTAAGGAAGTGGTTCAGCTGGTGAGGGTAAACACCTCAAAGCAACACGCTCAACCAGCACACATGGTCCACCTGACCCATCACAATGCTGACTCTTCATGCATGAAGTGGAGATGGGTTTCAGTCATGAAACACACACAATAAAACACTTTTTTTATTGGTCCACCTACAGGCCTAAGTCTAGTGGCAATTACCTTTTATAGCAAAACAGATGATCTAAAGTCTGGTTCAAATGTTATCTGTTCAGAGAGTGTGTGAGGTTTGGGTAAAAGGCCTGAGAGAGTATTGAATCCCTGGTGTTTCCCCTTACACTGATCAGCCATATTATACCCACTGACACACACTAAAAGGAACATTTTTCATCATGTTACATCCCAGCGTTCAGCTGGTACAGCTACTTCCTGACAAGCTCTGGGATTTTATATTGACACTCCCTGTCAAAGACCAATCAAACCCCCACAGTGCAACAACACTGCATGACAGTTTGTCGTCCTCCTCTCAGAAGAACAGCAGTGGGCTTAATGATAGTTTTTTTTTATATTAGAAAGTAAATAAATAATATTTTTAACAAATAAATTAAACTGTGTTCAGCTTCCATCCTTCTTAAAGACCACCATGATGAAGTCTGACAGTGTCTTAAAATGAATCCAACCCAAAAGAGACGCGTTAGCATTTACACTTCGACCCGACATACTCTATATGCTAGGAGTTCTTTTTTCCCCCAAATTCTGTCTTTCACTTAAATGAGTATGTTCTTTGGCTCAAAAGTGTTCTTCAAAGTTAAGAATAAAATCTGACAGCATCGTTCTGAAGTTCCAAGATCTGTTCAGTGTGCTTGAAGAACTCCATGCTACGTTTCGTTGTTGGTTTTGCCTCTTAATGCATTGGACTAAAGTACAAAAACCAGTAATTATGGTACCTAGAAACCTGAGGATCAATGTGGTGATTGCACTGATACATTGCACTTAAGATCTTCCAGTGTGAAAGAAAATCAGTTGGCAACATCTGAATGCAGCTTAAAACCTCTCTAAAATGTGGTTTTAAAAAACAACAAACATCCCCACATGTTTGACCCCTTAGTGTTGGAACACTTTATCATCTGTCTATCCTCGAAACACGCTGGAAGAGAAGAAAACATGTTGAGTGACAGCTCAGCAGATGTGATACCTACATCTAATCTTCTTCTGAAAGCGCTTCATTGAAATCACCGGGAGAGGGGAGGGCCAGACGAGAGAAAAATTGGGGCATTGTGTATTGTATAGCCATCATGCTGCGTCTTCAGTCTCCTTTGTGATGTGACTCTGACAGCACTGGGGATTAAGGAACAGTCCGACATACAAGGTCCAAACAGGGAGGATTAAACTAGATCTTCCCTTTCTACACTCTGTTTTCTTCACTGAATAAATCTTAAGAAAAATGACTTTATAATAGTGGTGGAGTTTGCTCAAGACTAAAGAACCACACACAATCATTACATAGATTAGATCCATCTGAATGCTACTGTTGGGTAATAAAAAATATTCAGATTGGACAAGCCTCTTAAAAAAACAAGGACGTAACACTCCAGAAAAACCTGTAGAACATGAAAATTATATCATTGTAAATACATGAAAATCTCTTCCTCTGTAAAATCCAGGTGTTTATTTGAACAATGTTTAGAGACCAGCCATCAAATACAGACTGTGCAGTTCTTTGAAATTCTTTTGTGTTTTTAAATAAAAAAAAGAGGACAGGAATCAGATCCAGCCTCAAAATTTCACATCAAATATGCGTTTCAAGTTTGCTTAGTCACAAAGCTTAATGCTTAATGGGCTCGACACATGAGAGGCGACAAACAACTGCGATCAGCTAAACTCATCGAGCTCTGCTCCAGGGCGAATAGCGAGTCTTCCTTGGTTTTGATTGGCTGTCCGAGTGGAGGGAATCTTTTGGTATTAAAGCAGTTCAAAGGTGATAAAAGCTAGATATGAAGAGTCACAAGATTTTGCTGGAGTTTAAGTGAAATCTTACAACTGACTTTGCTATACAAGAGATGAAAAAGACGTTAATGGGTTCAATTTTTCCTCCATGTTTTCATGGAGATGACCAAGCAGCATCCTGTCAGCTCATTGGTCAGTCAATGAAACCTCCACTGATTGGTAAGCGTCTGAGCGATAGAGATGAAAAGTTGAAATTTTTAAACTTTCTGGGATCTCGTTGAAGGCCTGCACGTGCATGATACATGCACAAGTGCAAAATTTCACAAGCACAATTTTTGCATTTCACTTAGCAGGAGGGAGACTTGCATTCATCGCTTTGTCACGCGTGTCCCATTGAAAATGAATAAAGGAGAGGCAACATTGCCTCCCATGTGTCAAGCCCATGAGGTATCCTCATCAAAATCCCAATACAAAGAGGCAGAAACAAATTTGACAATTACCAGCAGGATATTTGACATCCAAGTACTTTTAGAAAACTAAAACATTTATAATTCTAATAATGAGCTGTCAGAATGTATTCCATGATTGACTGAAGTCTTTTTAAGGCACAGCTGACTTATTCTTCTCAGAAGTGTCTCACAAAGTCTAGAAAGGTTAAGAGTATTGAATCCATCACCAGTAGAGCGTGACACACCCAAGCAACTGGTATAAATGTGCAGCTGTGCAGTTTCACATGACAATTTGCATGTATGACAAAAAATGTTTAGCTACGATTGGTTTTACAGCCATGTTTACTTATAGACACACACAGCTGTGTGGGTTTTATGTGCTGTAACACTGTATTTAAACCATAATCATTCCTTGTAATGATCCATGAATGGCAACATGCCTTAAAAAGTTCCTAACCCAATGTATTCTAATTACTTGTGTCTAACAAGCAGCTCAGCACTTCAATAACTACTCATGTGGTGTGGGTGTATTTTTAACCCATTTTAAAATTAGCAAAGTGCACTGAAAGCTTAAGAGTAAATAAGTGTGCATTTCCAAGCTCCAAATCTGCCCATAATCCATAAAATTACACCTGTCACTAGAAAGTTAGATTTATTAAAAGTACTTCCTGATCCAAGAAGGAAAAACCATTAAAACACACAAAGGCCTTCAATCAACACTTAATTAACACAGCAACCTTTTCCACATGCAGGCAATCAGTTCCCTATCTGCCAGATTAGTTTAAGGACGTGAATACAGATTAGAAATGGCCGGAGCAACTCTGGGGCTTTGGAGAAAATAAGTAAATAAAATAAGTAAATAAATGAGAGCCGAGGGAGGGATTGAGTGGCATTACAGTTAGAGCAAGAGAGAAATTGAGATCCGAAAAAAAAGCCACTTTTTGCTGTCCACAGTTATGTCAAGTTAAGTGTGTCATTCCAGCAAAAGGAACATTGCTTAGATAACCATTCTCAGTGTATATTTCAGTGCTCGTGTGCTTCTTGCAAAATGTGAATGTCTAGTGACAGCACTTTCTAAAATGACAGAAACATTTTTTTTTTTGGAAACAGGCACCCTGAGCCTTGCAAATTCAATTTGCACAGGATTCTAGTTCAAAATGGGCAAAATATAAATGTGGAAGGCTGATGTTAAAACAAAATAAACTGACTTTTATTTTGTTTTAGAAAACATATGTGTTAACATGTTATATTTATATATACCAAATAATAAATGAAAATAATATATATGAAACATTTTAAACACCGACCTCTGCTGATCGTAGGTGGATTCCTTTCGGCGACAGTGGAGGGTTACCACTCGGTGACCTTCGCTCCTCACATCCTGGCTGACGATCCACTGAGTGGGGTTGCTGGGTCGAGCCCCAAGAAACGTCACTCCCTCTTTCAACTTTACTCTGTAACAGAAAAATAAAAAAACATGTTGCAAATGTGCATGTGTCTCCTAAAACTCTGACCTGGGAGTCTCATATTAGTACATTTTTCACATTTTAGTCGATACCTGTAAAGAAACCTCATAAAAATTACATTTTTACTGAAGTATTTTAGTGGTCGTAAAGCTTCATGTCCATAGATGTTTTTTTGAACCAGCTATTTTGTGTTATCTAATTCAATTTCTGCACCTCAAACAGCTTTGATGTTTATATTTTACTCTATTCTCTTCAGGTTTTCAACAAAATGTTTAAAAAAGACCCTCTCGGATCAGAAATCTGTGGTGAATAAATGTGATATGAAATCAAGATGCAGGATTTAAATACATTCTATTTATGCATCGATCACTCCTTTACCTGCTTCAGTAATAGATTTCCTTGATGTAGCATGAAAAAGACATTATGGAAAGATATCTTGGACCGATAAATTTACATCAGTGTCCTTGGTTCAGTGGACTACAATGAAGGAAAACATCTATAAGGAAATAAAGCAAATACAATCTCAGTAAATGCAATCCATATTATGAAGTACCCAGAGCCAGATTTAAAGGTAAAAGCGCTGACATGTAATAGATTTAGACTAATGTTCCATAACATAACATATTCAAAGGCTTGTGTGAGTTTATTTGAGAGTGACAGTGAAGTACCAAGATTGAAGAGCAGTCTAAATTAAAACAGAAGGCCCGATCGCTTTCCCTGTCCGATCCATACCAGATTGGCAGATGAGACCAAAAAGAGGGCTTTGCTTTCATCTTGAATTTGTTGCTCCCCTTTTAAGATGTAATTGCCTTTCTGTCTTCCGATGAATACATCTGCCCTTCCCAAGTGAGCTTATTTCTTTAATGTGATACCTTGTCATGTTGAGTTGCAGGTTGTGTGTGAGGAGTCAAAATGGAATTAGTGATAAACATCGAATCGTCTGATTCCCTTAAAATGGGTGTGAACCTGCTTTATTGCTTTGTGTGTACTTTTTTTTTTTTTTGTTTTAATGTCTTTCTATGACAGTTCTTTTTTTCTTGTTATATAAAATATTCATAGAAATTTCTTCAGCTTCTCTTGTTTATGGACATGGAAAGCCTTGTACAATGTTTTTGGATAGATGTGACGTTGTTCATGCTGAGAATTGGGACGTTGTTGTTCCATCTGACCAGTTTAGCCTCACACAAACAGATGAAGTGAGACTGATGTCTAAACGTGGCTTTATCTTGCGGAGGCACATGATCTGGTAACAAAGAGAGTGAATATCTTTTTTTACCCATTTGCTACAAGTCATCAGTCTGTCATCAGTCTGTCTGCTTGAATACCAGGGTGAAGAGGTTGTATAGACGACACCACGACTTCAATGAGATTCATTCATTCAGAGCAGAAACTGGATTTTTTTGTCTGCAAGTCAATTTTAGCACAAACCTTATCTTTTTTTCCCAAAACCAGATAAAAGTAATTTTAGTCCTAAATTTAGTTAAATTAATTCTATAAAAAGTAACCACATCTATAATGTCATTGTCTACATTTTCAGTTACTTGTGGAAATGGCCAGACTATAAACCAAGAGACGAACTCTGCTATGAACAAGTGCAATGTGAGATACTGTTTATGTCTGGTTCAGCAGTTTACAGCTTCACTAGTTTTCTGACTGCAATAAAGATCAAAAAGGCTAAATAAAACATTTCCACAATGGACGAGGATGCACTGGTAGTGTGAGAACATCTGGATTCTTGACTAACTGGCAGATAATACTGAGACCCTATGGGTATGGCTTACATGGCATATGTCTATAATCACAGATCAGCAGATTAATCAAGTTCTTAAATTGTTTTATCCTTCTACTTAACAGCTTCAGTTGTTCTTTCCTGGACTTGTCATAGCATCTTTGCTGTTATGGTCTCCATAATGGTAAATTTCTGGAATCTTAAAAAAATATCACTTTATGAGGTTGTTGTATGAAATTGGATTATTCTTCTTTTTTTCTGGTTTCCCTATAATCAGTTTATTTACTGGTGCATCTGTTTGTTTTTTGTTTGTTAACAAGATGGTTTAAAATGTAATGAGCAGATATGGATGACATTTTCTGAATCAGTNGAGAATGGCATGAGAAACAATTGATTCAATTTTCATAGTGATCTGGTTCACTGTGTGGATCCTGGAATTGTTTAAAGGATTATTTATTATGGTGATATCACATTATGGGGGAAATGAGCTTCTTGGCAGAGGTCTGTGTTCTCTGAGTGTGTTCTAATTTTGCTTTTTTTTTTTTTTGAGTGAGAGAAACTAGTATCTCAGAACTAACAGCAGGATTTCTCTTCAAATTATACCTTATCTTTGACAGGCAGTTCAAAATTAGGTCTGTTAATCAGTGTTTCCTGATGTTTTTTAGATATAAAATGTTTCATATTACTGGTTAATACTTAAGAAATAACCACAAAGTCCTGAAATTTGTATGAAACAGCCTCTTTAAAACTATTTGTTGCTGCCAAATTTCTGGAAAATACAAAACAATACAGAGTAAAAGCTACTAGTGTCAGACAAAAAATCTATTTTTCCCCCTCTAAATATTAAATTCCGTGTTCAAGCCAAAGTAAGTGAAAGTGCTGTGGTGAAACTGCATGCGCACAATCACACAATAGTAACAGAAGGAGCTAATGTTTAGTCCTCCGCAGGTCTCAGTGGGGGTAGTAGGGTCTTGTATCTGGTTTTGCTACACTTCAGTGACCAGGATGTCCATCAGTGTCTTCCAGTGAAGTCACAAAATGTTTTAAACAGAGTTAAGTCTCAAAAGGGAGCCAGTCATTACGCCACACTACATATAATGTCCACAGAGCAGCTGTGTCAGGGTGGTTGAAGTGTTTCTTTCATTGACTTAATGGTCAATTTAGCCTTGTAACCAACAAGTTAAATGGTGGGCAGAGTCCCATTCACTATTACAATAAGGACAAAACTGAAAAAAAGTAGAACTAGAAGAGGAATTGGAGAGTGCAGACCTCTGCCAAGCACCCCAGGTCCAGACCCAGACCATTATTGTGGTGCTAAGTCACATATACTGAAGATAGCACTATCTCCCAATGTTAAAAATAATTACTGGATCCGTATGGTGACCCAGATCACCCCAAAAATCTAATCAGTTGTTCTTTGACCCAGTCTGGATATTTCCTGACATTTTCATGAAAATCTGTCTACAACCTTTCAATCTATGTTGCTAACAGACAAACAGACAAGCCAACACTGGCAAAAACATTACGTCCTTGTAAGGGTGTAAAGAGAAGATGGAATTTATGCACCAAACAGTTAAACATTTCAGATGAAGATCTGATTTAAGACTTGTTTTGTTGTCTAAGAAATCATGTTATCGATGATGAATGAAGCCTATCCTGGTACTGATGGACTATTATTTAATTTGGTGATTCCCATATGGTTTATCCCACTGATTTTTACTTTAGATTTTCAGAAATTTATCAGCGATACATGAGAAAGAAGTGAAAATGTAATTTTTAAAAGCTAATGAAATGTTAAAGAATATGAAATTGTGTCAGAATAACGTTGTGGGGAATTTCAGACAGGTTATTTTTCACATATATTTAAGTTTTGATTCAATTTCTCAGTTGTGGCAGTGGATATTCAACAGCAAAACAACGTGGTGTTATTATCCAAGGTTCAATAATAACAATAATAATAATAATAATAATAATAATAATAATAATAATAATAAATCCAGTTACACACCTAAAGTTTAAATACACTACTAAAGTTTTTAAAAAGTTCACATATCAGATCAGCGTCTGACAGCAGTGAAAAAGGATTTTAATCAATAGCGCTTCACTTTCATTTCAGAAGCAACAAATTGGAATCAAACGTTACCATTATCATCAGCACAGACAGAGGATGGTAATCTTGAAAGGAGGGAGAGACGATGAGCTGACAATAAGGTGCATAGAAAGGAATATAAGATCAAGGCTCTGAATGAAGAGTCTATCATGTTGTTTTGGTTATGAGGTCTCAATTGCTGTTTGTTGTTGCTTTGTGGAACCGTGACACAATGTAATAATTAAATTCAAGCTAAACATGGTGGTCTCTTGGACACACAGTATATCCACCTTCCATAATTCCCTGTCTCCCACCCTGAAATGTCTTTTTTGTTGTTAAGCAATTTTTTTAAGGTCACTGGTAATCAAGCGTTTCTCACTAAGAAAACATCTTAATTTTCTGGTGGGGATAATGTTGTTCACACAGAAGTTTAAATAGTCAGCCACAGGTTCAGTCATTGCACTGATGTCCTCTCCATGCAGATCACAAATTACATCTCAGCCTGTAGCTTTAAAGCATCTTCGAAGAGTTTCATCAGCTTCTTATGAGCTCTTCTGATCACAGGTTGCTTCTGAACTATGGGTTTATAAAAGGAGCAGTGAAAGAATATTATGATCTTGCTTGCAAAGAGCAGGTCACGTAGACGAGCTGTATGCATTCCTGACATTTGCATAAATCAAATCCAACATTTGTTTTTCTCTGGTGGAGCAGTGTGCAAAATGTTGAAATGTAGAAGAGAGATGTGATTAAAATCTCCAGATATTGCATCAAATATGTTGTGTCTTTGGATATACATAGTTCCTCAGTTTGGGATATTATTTGACCCTTAGAAGCATCCACCAGTTGCTCCTGCTTCTAAACAATGCTTTCATTCTCATGGTTGCACATCAAAACCAGTGTCAAAAACTGAGTAAAATATCTAAAGGAATAATTTCTCAATAAAGAAAAACAAGGAAGAAAATGATACTGAGCTGCTGCGACAAGCTGTTGCCATCCACAACACTATTTTATAATTCTCTCATTTTCAAATCAAATTAACTTGATTCATTCGCCAATCAACAGTTAGTGTAAGCAACTCTATAAATACAGCACAATTAGACACAGAATAAATAACTCCACTGCTTTAGTAAAGTTGCTAGGAGAATGTTTGTTTTCTCTATGGAACTGATGAGGTCAGTCTCAAGATGACTGCTTCACTTCTTTACTGATAAACTTGATTCTACATGCTTTTAAATTATGTTGTGTTAGTTTTTAACACACCGCTTCAACATTTTGCTTGAGAAATAAGATGTGATTGTGTTTAAAATGTCAAGTATTGTTGCTTCCCCAAGGTTAGAGTCATCTAATTTTAAGAATCAAATTGAGTCTTAGAACTGAGAAAGAGCTTCCTATACTTTTATTCTCACTATGTACTACTGTAACAATAATTTCTGTATAAGTATTTATGAGTGGATGAATGAGAAACACACTGTAAATGCATTTGCAAAGCTGCATAAAGTTTATATAAGTGCACCTTTATCAGTGCAATAACACATTCAAACCTATAATACAAACAAAGGAGACAGTAATTACAGGAAAGATAAAAGGTTTTTGTGTCCTTTTATATGCAAGAAATACAGAGAAAAAGTAATTGTTGGCATGGAGGCTGTGAAAAAGTTTTAGTTCATAAACACTTCAGCTAGTTGTGCACAAGGACTTCTCTTTCAATGCAGAGATGCAGACACAGCAACTAACTAAATGATGTACATTCAAAGAATTTCATTGTATTAGTTTGAGAATAAATGCCAAAGAGAGCTACAAGAATCAGCTTGAGATTCAGAACAGATATTTTTTTTATTTGCTCCAGGTGACAATGTTAAAATTAAAAACAAAAACAAATCTCTATGTAAAAGAGAAAAACTGCAGTAGAAAGAAGTGTTACCACAATTTCATCATAAAACCCTGAATCATTCATTTACTTTCTTTATAAATTCACATACTTTTAATCAAAGAAAAACATTTTGTACAAGAGTTTTTCTAAATCTGTATATATGCTCAAAATTAGATCTGATAAGCTAGCACTGATCTGTCCAAATTTTAAAAGCCAATTACTGTCAAACTAAAAGAATTAATAAAAATGGCAACCTCCAGTTCAGAAGGTGTCTCGTGAACGCTGGCATTAGCATATTGAAAGTTTGAAAACATCAAGCAATGACAGCTATTGCAAGTCACAGGTTAATTGAGCTTACTGGTACACAGAGATAAAAATATCTTTATAATGTGGTAAATTCAATTATCGTCTTATGACATATACTAATTATCATTTTTTTTAAATGTACATGAGATAATCACATGATACCATTATAATGCACATTCTTCTTTCAACTCAGCAGAAGACAGTGATTGGGACTAAGAATTTTAAATGTCCTATATTATGCAAAATCACTTTTGGGGGCTTTTAACCATGTTGTGATACTATTTCCTTATTTACAAAAAACCTATAGATTGGCTTTTGGCTTCATACACACATTTCTCAGTAATCCTCCATAATCCTGTGCTCTGAGCAGCTGCTCCACTCTCTACTGGAAAACGACTGACTGTAACATAGTGATGTAACAATGTTACACCAGGACCTGCCCAGCATGTCCATGTTGTCCCTGCAGATTAAACACACGAGAGCTGCAGGAGTCTAAAGCAAGACACTAAACACCACAGTTTTGTAGTATTTTACTTTTTAAAAATGTCTTGGTGAAAATGTGCATTTGGCTGCGAGAGTTACAGGAATTTATTCACCATTTTGTTCAGGCAGCTTAAAGGGCCGCACTCATGGGGGGAGGGGAGATGGGATTTTAGGTAAACCGAGTGTTGCACGTTCTTGTTGAAGAACAAGTCAAGAATATAAGTTACATTTTTGGACAAATTAATATACTATATAACACCAAAGGTAAGATTTTATCATATATGTGCCTATTCCAGATGTTGAAGGCTGTAAAATAGCAGGATACAGAACCTTTAAAACAAGGAAGAAAGATATGTTGCTCTTCTAACCATTTTTCTGACTTATTTAACAACTGCCCATTTTTTTATACTTGACTGTACATTTGAGGCACTCAGAGGAGGTTTTTTGATTCTTACTGCATCCGAGTGTAACATGGCATCCAGCAAGGCCAAGTTGAACAAAAATGGTCCTCGGACTCTAACCGACTTAGATTTCCTTCAAAAAACAAGAAAATAACACTTTAGATAAAGGCTTCTGAGCAATGCTCAAGATCTAAATATGTCTCCTGTGAATCTTTAGAGTTACAACAGTGACTGAAGAGTTTGAATACTAAGTATTACACAACCAAAGGGGGAAATAAAGCGACAACAGCCCTCAGAGGAAAGCAGTGTAAAGATGCAATGGTGTTTAGTTGGCGCTTTAAAGTACAACAACATGCAGCTCCCAGTCCTGTCAGCAGAGTCCTTGATGAGTCTTTATTGGCACCAGTCTGAACTAAAGTGAGCTGAATAAGGCTAGGTGCAGTACGCAGGGAATCACAGAGCACAGAATGGTGCTGAGTGATTTTATGCCATCACAACCTTTTCATGGATGAAAAGTAAAGAAACCCCCTTGTAACTAATTCTGAATCTTCATTTTTCTTTCTGTCTTGACACTGTTATTCTATCTTTCCTTCCAGAGACCTGATTGCTTGCTCCTCAGAAGCTCAGATAACGTAGCTATTTCTCTGCAGAACAGTGAAAGAGGAAAAAATAATGTCTTATATGGGAAATCCAATAGTGACTGAATGATAATGGGAGTCACACGGCTAGTGGTGTGCATCCCTTCACTGCAGGCTGCTCTTCAGTTACCCCTGCGGCCTGTTTCTATGTGACTCTGCTGAACTGCTCCGTGCTCACATGCATCACAGGATTTTTGTGACCCATCCTGATCATTCTCCTCCACTGACTCCTCTGAGAACCATATGCATTCATAATCAGCAGCTCCATGCGGAAACTTTCTGTTTTATGGTGCCATCCTGCCTACATATACGGAGTGCAGGGATTGCAGCATCTCAGTGGGGAACAAAGAGAAGGGGGGAGGCAGTGTGAGGAAATGGTAGAAAGACAGCAGGACAACAGCAGTTTGAGATGGATTGTTTTTGATGCCTGATAGAAAAATACAAAGAATTGCTCTCTTCAATGACTCTATCACTTTGGCGATCGTAACCGCCCTACAAGACACCGGAATGATCTCACACACATACATAAGGGCAAGGAAACATGATGGAGAGGAATCGAGCCAAATGCCTACACTCCCTACTATTACTATTTCCACAATTACACATGAAAACTTAAGCGAAGTCCTAAAAATGTCAAGAAAGAATCAGACTGCTTTTTGCTAACTTTGTGTGTGTACATGTCCAAAATCTGAAAGATCCAAAATATATCACAATATTAACTATGTTTTTTACCACTAAATTTCAGAGGTATGTCGGCTTGCATGTTCACGTACGTGCAAAGAGAGAGTACAACCACAAAGAAATATTAAATGTGTGACAAATTTTGAAAAACAAGGACGCTTTTTGACACAATACCCCAAAAATAACATCATGGGGACCATTAGCTATGAGAAGATCAATGTACGCAGATGTTCACATCATTTATTGAACTTGGTGTCATTAAATCAGCCATTTAAACATCAAGGCCAAAGTCGCTGTAAGAAGAGTGACATACCAGGAAAAGAACAGAGCCAGGATTAGAGTCTTAGCTCGAGCCTACTTGACTTGAGCTAAGACTTTCTGTATCCATGTTAGAGAAAAATGAAGTGGATGGGATTTAGATTGTGGAAGTATGGAAGTGATATACTAGGGTCAAAATACAACTGTGTGCAAAATTACAGACCAACTGGTACAGTTCTTGTCTTTTTTTAATCTTTATTTTTTATTATTTAGAATAACAAGTAAGAAATAAAGAGGGGTTTGATACTTTCTGTCGGTATACATGTAGGTAGAGACTGCACTGTACTGCAGTGTTGCTCTTTTTGGTCGCTAGTCTAAATAGGCTTGAATTAACTCAAACTTTGCAAACAGTGAGAAAATTCAAGATGAAATGCTAATAGGCCAAATGTAATCAAATGACAGGTCACTGTTGATTTATGAAATGTATTACCATTTATTAAAACTGTGATATAAGCATGAAGCTAAGACTGGCAGACTGTCTGCCTGCTGTCAGCTTGGCCACTTCAACAAATTATTCGTACTGCTTCAGCATCACATCAGCCTTTTCTTCTCGTATGAATAATTCAGCCGCTTCCCTTTTCTGAGCATCGCAACGTCGAATCAAGCGAATGGTGAAAAATAGTTTTGAAATTCCTACCTATATTCATGCAAATATTAGCATTTATCTGAAATCTAAGAAGGGATATTTTCACTTTTCATTTGGACTGACAGAGCTGTTGTAGGAAGCGCCACAGCTTGCCAAGAAGAGTCTAAAACAATGCAAGACGTTAGACGATTATGTGCCTTCTGTTTCTGTCGATGGGGGAGCCTCTAAGTGCTAGAAACATGTTCCACAATAATAATTTTCCTGCATGCCAGGAGATAGATTTCATCGGGTTTCTCATTTCTGAATCGCACAGCAGAGATTATAGAAGCAACCCACTGTTACGTTGAGAGACCATAAAAGAGAAGCAGAAAAGCATTAGGATTGGAGATCTGTTTGCCAATTACTCTGCCTTTTGTGTAGACACGGTGAGAGCAAAGAGAGGGGAACATCTAAAATCCCATATGAAGAATTCATATGATTGCCATCGTGGAGCGAGCTTTAGTGGCGTTTTCTCAGAATGTGTCCACCTAATTGGATTTTCATGACATTCAAGCACGCAGCCAGAGAGAAAACACTGTGCAGTGGGGGGAAACGGTGGAGGAGAGGAATAAAAACACAACGCTAAATGTTTGTTTTAAGATGATTTACTTTCAAAATATGGACAAACTTCTCTTTTGTTATTTCAGTGAAAGAAATTCTTTAATTAATCAAGTTCAGTATGTATTCTTACACGGCTTGGGATTACGCTTTGCATTATGGGAAATTTGGAACTTGGTGGCCATCATGGCAGCATAATGAGTGTAAGCAAACTGTTTAAACAAACAGTGCATCGTGGATAAGACTCGTGGTTTTTGAGAGCGAATGTCAAAACAACATATTAAAATCCCCAAAAAAGATGTGGACTGTACAGGGATACACTCAACAGGGTATACGGACAAAATCAGCATCATAAACGGTTTGGATCCATATGAATCAACCAAAAAAGACAGGAGCATCGATGATGACTTTTTGTCTGTTATCATGTCTTGCACTGTTGCACCCCACAACACAGCAACATGTTACCATTTCTGAGTAATAACTGATCAAATAAAAGACAGATGGAAGCCACAAAACCTAGAGAGAGCACACTGTTGTCCTGAAGAAACAACCAATAATGACATAAGCATGCTGCCAAAACAGCAGCTGTGTCAGTTGATGACATCACAGTCCCAAGCCCTATTAAGTCCACTTTAATAGGTTTTTGGATTAAAGTTTCCCTGTATCTCAAGATTTATAGTAGAATTCTTCCTGCATCATGGTTATCATCTTTCTCTCAGCAACCCTGTTGTTTCAGCACTTTACACACCTGCTTCTTATCTGCCAATCACCACAGCTGCTCATGCTCAGTAATCACCCTTCTCGTTAAACCCCAGTCTTTTAAACTCAGTATCAAATTCCTTTTTTGCCAGTGCAGTTTTCTTGCTTTGTTGTACCCTTGGTTATTTTCACTGTATTCTCCAGTTTAATATTCTTTAATTAAGTTTCAGTATTACCTTGTCAGATTTTTATTTTCCTTATTAAAAGCTCAATTTTAACCTATCACTATTATCTGGACTTTGATTCATCTAAAAACTACACCAAACGTGCAGCTGTGTTTTCTGCTGTTCATAAATAATAGCCAGTACGATGGCATCTGTTCTTTGAGAATAACTTTTCTACAGCAAGATTGTTATATTTTCATTGTTTTGAAGTTAAAAAGCAAGTAGGGCACACCTTTGAGTAAGAACACATGAGTACTATTTGTCTCTTCTGGATATCAGCCAGTTACTCATCACTATGGTAATTTAGCTGTAAAAATCTAATTTTTTTTTTTAAACATAGCAATAGACTTGCTGATGTTGTACAGTTGGGCCCCATACATGACATCTGTAGTCAAGTTTGGAGAAAGCCTGAAATTGCCAAAGGAAACATCTGCATCACCTTTTATTTTTCAGCTGCTTGGTATAACCAGTGTCTGTTGCATGGAGGCAACCAGGCAGCTGCAACTTAATCTGCAGATGAATATGTGTGCATCTTAAGTAAAGACTACATTTCTCATTTTGAACACAATGGAAAAGGCTCTAAAAATTCAGACATGCTTAGAAGAATCTGTCAGTACTGATGCACACACACACACAAACATGCATATAAATACAAATGTGTGGCTGCAACATGGATGTAAACTCATTAAAAAAAGACAAGAGACACTCACAGGTTATTGTTATGAACAGACAACTTCACAGCCTCACACCTGGTCCTAAATCCCTTCATCTGTTTCATTATGTTCTTAGTTTTTAAAATGAATTAGAGAAATGTACATCCAGATGAAAAGCTGGGTAAATGGGAAGCTACGCTAAAAGCTACGTCTCTGCTGCCAGCATGCCGACGTCTCATTCGGCAAGTTTATGCAGTGTGTCTGACAGAATGAAAAGGTGCATTTCTCATAAGGTAACCACGGTAAGTTTCACAGATATTTTTTGATGTAGGTCTTTATGGACAAATAGCCCTACGCTGAGCTGTATAATCATGGCAGTAAATTCATAGCATTGCTAAGTGAAAGGTGAACGCTTTCAGAAAGTGCTCCAAATAGTAATCTTGATTCAAACATCTCATTAAATGTTCCTGTCTGCTTTCAGAACCACACTGCTTTACTTTTCTTTAATGGGCTCGAGATTGTGGAAATTGCCAAATCATACAAGTTGAAAAGAAATAGGATAAACACTTTAGTGCACGGGCTGCCTGTGTATGACATGTATGTATGGGCACGTAAATGCATTCCTGTGTGTACTATAAGTTTAATCAGCCACTTATCAACCCACTGCTGCTTTCAAGCTGAGAAAATCACCCCGTTTACAGGTTTCCCCTTTCAATAACTGTATGTGTGTTGTGATGGAGAATTATGGAGTTCCAAACACTAATTTTAAACTTATTTAATGTGTTTACGAATTCTTTTTAAATCAGAAAAAAATGAGTTTTTGAATATAAATTGTTTGGTTTTAACAACTCAAGAAAGCGAGATTACTCTGGACAGTTGTTTTAATTTTCATTACTTTCTTTTTATATTTTGTTTTGTTTGTTTACTGAAACCAAAATATATTTATTTCCCCACCTGTTGGTGCAGCACAGTAGATATCTGTCACGGTGGAAAGCATTGACATGTAGTTCTGTTTCCGCTGGCACACAGATGTGATGATTGGCACAGTGGCTCAGAGTTCAGTCAGGGTGGGAAACATACAAAGCACTTGTGCTTAGTATTCAGGTTGGTGCCAGTTCCTTAACCTCCCCCAAAAGCCCAGGTTTATTTACAACAGCCCGTGGCTTCCTGTCTGCTCCCACATATCCCCTCATCCCCTGCACTGTCCCCGTGCCTCCTCTTCCCAAGAGCCTACAGGAGTTGGTAAAAGATAAGCTTTGGGTTGTGGCAGAGGCAACTGACACTGCTTCAACAACATGAGGATTTAGCCTGCAAAGCGAAGAACTAATGCCCCACACGTGCAGGGAATAAGTGATGCACACCAGCACCCATCTGCTCATGTATACCTAAACAGGAATGGAAGCGCATAATGTTTCCACAAACACTCATGGTTATACAGACACATTCACTGAGTGAAACAAGCGTAACAGAGGCACCCAGGAGTTCACACAGACACACAGACACACACACACAATAAGAACGGCTCCCGGCATGCCTTACTCTAATGCTCACAAAATTGCTTTTAATTGGTGGAAGAGAATAAATCAATGCAAACCATGTTTAGAATGCTCGAGATGGAGATGGAGATGAGGAAGAAAAAAAAAGCAGACAAGAAAATAAAAACAAAACAAAACAAGCAGAAACACAGTCTGGTTGTGCAGATCATCAGGCAAAGCTGCTCGTGAAATGAATAATGACATCTATAATGATTTTTTTTATTTATTTATTTTCAAACATGCTCAACATTCACCATATTTATAGAGAATGTTTCTGGGCTCTTTTGTATGTTTGAAAAGAAAAACAAGTTACAGCTAAATGCCAAACAGTGGTATTTTAAAGGTATTAAAATCTTCTGCTTGTTCCAGATTTCAGAAGACAGGACCGTCTCCACAAAAAGGGAGTAAGTATAAGCCTGATAAGTCACGGAGAATCCTCAGGGAGGCAGGAAGACACTGGGCACTCTGTTTCACCCCAACCTCCCCAGCCTGTAACTGCTTTGATGAAAATTAGCCGTCAGTCTCTGGCACTCATCTGATCGACACAACTTTATGTGCAGCTCACTGACCTTTACACAGGGAGCAGAGGAAGCGCAGCCGCCCACCTTGCACCGGGACCAACACAGTGAGAGATAAAACAATAACAACCTCAGAAGCTCAACAAGATGACACAGCATGAAGTTCGACTTCCCACTGAAGGACATGACTGGAGCAGGAAGGGTCGAGGTGTTCAGGATGGAGTTGTCTTTGTGTAGCGTGTGTGAATTTGTGTGTGTGTGTCCTCAAAGACAACAGCAACAAGAGAAAAAGAAGTAGTTACAAAACGTTAAATGACTTAAGGGAGATAAAAGCCCAAACCCCAGGACGCGCTTGTACAGAAACTAATCTAATGAATCAAACTTGACAAATAGACTATAATCTCTTGCATGCACTGTCTTGTTATCAAAGGCTCACGAAATGAAAATTGCACCTCTTCTCTCCAGTTACTCCAAAGTAGTTGATTTGCTTTAAGATATTCAATTTTCAGGCTCACCAGGTAAAATCCATTAAAGGCAGCCAGTAATGTCGATTGAATTAGAGCTGCTTGCTATAAAAACAGCTTCCCCCTGTTCTTTTAGCAGAACGGCTCTGCTGGCACCTTGTTTGGAACTACAAGGCAAATGGGATTACAAAGACACACAGGCTGCTAATGTAACGACATAACTCCTCAAATCAACTACAGTGAGCTGCTTGTGGCTTGACACAACACAGAACGAAGGCTTTAAGATCTATTAAAAACTCCCAAGGTGCTGCAAATGCAAACAAACTGGTTAATATCTGCATACGCTAATAGGCAAAAAAGCATTCGTTCCAAAAAAGTTTGTTGTTTACATTAAAGTAGTTTAACTTAAAAAATGAATAGTGCTCTATTCACCTCCTTGTACATTCTTATCTTCTATTTAACTGCCTGAGTCGTGCACTTTACAATGGATATAAAGCACTGGGGCAAATAAATAAATAAAACAGCTTCTTTTTGCTGCAGGGAATAAGGCTGAAAATGATGTGAACAATGATACCAGAACAAAACAGTCAACTTGAGAGCTATGAAATCAAAATAAATAGGTATTGTGATGTTTAAGAGATCAGGAAGACATGCAGAATTGGGTGATATTTTGTATACACCATTTTATCTTTCTTTGATTTTACCCTTTTCCTCCTTTATTGTCTTCCTAAATGCTTGGTCACAATGACACGTACAAACATCTGGGAACCTGTTTCCAAGGATTTTTGGACCGTTTCCTACTGCCTCGTTAATGCAGCCTTACTGCAGCCCTATAAGACTCTGGTGTTTGTGTCCTGTTCAGAGGTTCGTGGCCAGGTCAATGGTCTGCTTCAAGACTTTCCACAAATTTTCCATTTTTATCAGTGGTGTTACAGTCTGTTCCAACTCGCAGTCCAGCCCCATGGAACTGAATTGGGTCCTGGCTGTA
This sequence comes from Pachypanchax playfairii, assembly GCA_006937955.1. Lineage (NCBI taxonomy): Eukaryota > Metazoa > Chordata > Actinopteri > Cyprinodontiformes > Aplocheilidae > Pachypanchax > Pachypanchax playfairii. The sequence goes on from SSNP01000011.1 coordinate 1,332,304, forward strand.
AAGGTGCAGCTGGAGTCTCTCTGCATTATTGTCATCTTGAAAATTAGAAGCTTTTGTGCAAATTTTCTGAGCAGATTTGATGATCAACACAGAATTTTAGATACTTGACCTCCACAATGTATATTCCCGGCAAAACGTGTCGACAGCCCAAGGATCTTCACAACAATTGCTTGAAGTTGCCATGAGGGGCTGGTCGCGCATCTTACAACAAAATAATTCATTAGATTGTCATCGGTCGACTAAAGAAAAGTTCCAACACACCTGTATGAAGAGAGCAGAACTCTACAGCCAACGTATGGCTGAAATCCCCTCATATACTCAAGGATTCATCAAATCATTCATGTCGCAGCCGGAACAACTTCCTATAGGAACCAGTGCCCACCTCCACAAATGTTCACTAACTCCAGATGTCATAAGAAATGGGAGAGTCGTACCACCTCACCGTCTGTACAAGGCTTTAGCAAATGTTTGCTCAGTAGTAAAAAATATGAATTAATTTACAGAAGTTATGATGATTTATAAGAGCTACTTCTGTATTTAAATGTGAAGGTATCAAGGCTGCTTCAGTTTGGTCAGTGTCTGTTTTCAACTGCAGCAAAATCAGCACACTCAGGCCCAGATGTAAATGTGATATTCACTAGTAGGGAGGTTGCCCCATGACAATTACTTTAGGTACCTTTCGTTCTGCTCTGGAAGAGAGACACTTCCTGTTGAAATGTTCTTTAACTGCAATGTTTTGTATTCCAATTTTTGGCAGTCAAAAGGAAGAGCAAGTGTACAAGGGTTTTGTGCATTAGATGAGGGTGCAAAACCTCAATTCTCCCCTCGGTTCATTGTGTAGTAATAGAAGTCTTTTACCAAACACCTTAAAATTACAAGTTTTTTCAAACCACCCTCTAAATGTACTCTATTCAAGGAAGAAGTACAACCCAAATATCAAAACAATACAGTATACTCTCATTTAGAGTGTCGCAAAGCTTTTCAACTGTAAAATCAAAATAGTTTTTCATTTTGTATTTGCATCACAAACACCCAGATGACCTTTGTTAAAGCAATGACAAGTGAAGGAGTTCAACCCCCATCAGCCATTCCACCATGCCACAGCTCAGTGATATGCTTTTTTAATCAGAACGCTCTTCTTGAAGGATAATTCTTAATGCCAAAATTACTGTGGGGTGTGCTGACCCCTATTACATGACTCAAAGATTTGTGCAGAGTTCATGATAACCACAGCTGGTGATGCCCTTGGATTGTGCACCAGACAATGCATTATTCATCTGTGACTGATGAGTGACTGAACCCATGACAGGTTGATAGTGAAATTAAATGGACAGACAGCAGAAGTTGTGATGCCCTTGTCTTGTATTTCTGTCCAATGAGCAAAAAACAGCTGATAACTTCAGCTGACTGATTAGCAACCCATATGTTCTCAAGACAAGAAGCTCCACTGATTTTGACTCTAAACTGCACCTTTAAAACACAAACACAGCAACTAGTAGGTTGCATCAGTGTGTACTTCCTTTTGTGTGAGTTGACTCAGGGCTGGCCCTGAGCTGCATGGTGCCCTAGGCGAAAAAGGATTTTGGCGCCTCCTACTGCCCAGAACAGAAACAAGGTAACTCAATAACTGGATTACGTTGCAAAAAATCTTTAATCATACTAAAATGAACAGTAGAGATGATAGATAGACATAGATAGATATTTAATTATTACTTATTTTGCTCTTTACATGAGATGAATGGTCCAACAGTATGTCCAAAAAAAAGAATTTGGCGCCCCCTCCAGCAGAGGGCGCCCTAGGCAACTGCCTAGTCTGCCTATGCCCAGAACCAGCCCTGAGTTGACTGACGCGTGAGAATGCAGTCCTTAAAAGATGCAGTTTGGAAAAAGGTTATAATTGCAGGGCTTTAGATTTTCTTGAAAAGGAAAATCTTTCCTCAAGCATTTAAAATCTTACTTATCTTACATAAAAAAGCTTGTCAAAATCAAAGAGCAGGGTTGTCTTTTTAAGCTCAAAGAAATCCATAGAAATATACCAAATCTGTGTTATTTTCAACAACAGTAAGCCCGAAATGCGCTGGCTGTTCATAAATATACATGTGCTTTTCTTTTGTTACAGCATGAGAAGGCTTTGCAAGACATTTTGTCAAGTAGCACATATATACAACAGACAGCTATTAGAAAAGAGGAAATATATAAGCAGCTAAAAAATAATAGTGCACAAGTAAAATTTGCAGCTGGCTTATAAACTAAGACATAAACACTTCTGACTAATGAGAGACCATAAAAGTTAAGAAAAAGGATCAGAGGAATCATAACTCCACAAACTCAGCCAGCCACAACATAGAAATGACTGACAGGTGAGGCGATTACCATTCATCATCTAATAACAATGAAATGTTCAGCTGAGAAGCTCGATCCATATGAAGGTAAATTGCTGGTTTTAATCAAGAGTGACACATTATTATATTGCTAGTAATAAGAAGGTTGCTTTTTAAAAAGACACACACAAAATGACACAGTAATCTATAACTGATTTGTGTTATCTGTTTTGTTTTGGAAAATTATGCCAAATTTAGTTTGCATTTCTAAAAAAAGAAGAACAAGTCATGAAAAAATGTTTGCAATTCCACATCAGTGCCTAAAAATGCCTCGAGACAAAATACATCATTTATGCAAAAATCCTTTCTGGAAGTACAGGAACACTGTTTTGGGGTGCAGCCGATTGAGCTGTAACAAACCTTTTAACAAATCTTTTAATTACTGATCGATATGATTTCTAAAAGTGGAAACCAAACACAAAGACAAAACTTTTTTTTTTTTTTTAATGCAAACAATAGCCCAAACTAAACCCATAAGATTAGACAGGATAAATCCAAAGGTACTGGATCTAAACCAAAATCAAAGGGGCCTTCAAATTGTTGCTCTGCATATTCCCTAAGAATTTGGGTTTTTTAAATGGATATTTGTTATATGATTTTTTTTCTATGCAATTATAATTATTATTTATGAAATAGTGACTTATTCCATGAAAACTCTGCCAACATGAATTCAGTTGTACCTGTAAAAATGTCAAAAGCTCTCTGTGCTGTTTTTGAATAAAATAAATTAAATTAAATCAAGAAAAGATGAGGAAACAAAAAAAAAAATAAAAATTTGAAAAGCACTCGGAGAGCGCAGACCTCCGCCAAGCACCTCAGTTCCAGACCCAGACCATTTATTATGGTGTTACAGCTACATGCACTGCAGATAGCTCTATCTCCCAATGTTACAGAATCCTTTCAAAAAATTTCTGTACGGTGACCCAGATCACCCCCAACGTCTAATCACTTATTCCTTGACCCATTTTGGATATTTCCTAAAAAATTAATGAAAATCCGTTCACAATATTTCAAGTTACAGTATGTTGCTAGTGGACAGACAAACAAATCAACCAATGGTGACAAAAAAAAATTATCTTCTTGGCAGAGGTAATAAAATGAAATAAAATCTTTTAGAATATTTTCACTGATGTAAATGAGGTTCTGTGATAGACCGGTGACCTGTGTAACCCCGCCTCCCTCCTAATCACTGATGGAGAAAGACACCAGCTCTTCTGAACAGGAACAAGCAGCTAAAGAAAATGACTGACTGAATAATGAGTAAACAAGGTTACAGCATTAAAAACTGGAGCCTTTTGAATCGACAAATAGATGAATAAACAGTTTCTTATGTTAGGAGAAAAGCTCCTTGAATTAGTTAAATTATTACCACAAAAATTTACTATCATAACCTTCATATAGAAAAGATTTATCATAGATAGGGAGAGTAGAACAGCTTTAGTTTCTGCTCAGTGTTCCTAATTAACTGCCAAGTGAGTGTGTTTATAAGATCATCAGGGACTTGTGTTTCACATAGTGGTGGAAAAGGTCATCTGTTTGGGGGGGTTTCTGTTTTGGAAATTGTTTTGGATTTGGATTGTCTGATTGCTCTCTCAGTCTCCTGAGGTGTGGAACCCGTGCTCGGAGCTGTTTCTGAAAAAAAAACACCTGGGACGGCACAATTTTAGGTGTTTATAATTTTGCTGTTGACTGATGTTCTGCATCTAAATTAGTGGGTAAACAGCTGTTCACCCCCACAACTTTGCCATGTCAGCTGTGTGCGCTGATGGAATGTCGGCTTTGTGTTCACTGCTTGTTTCCGCAACACTCAGCTGGTTAAAAACATAATAATTTATTGGAGGATGAAATAAATTACATGTTGTATGAAACAGAACATGCCAACACGACTTACATGAAATATCTTGAGCTCACCACAACACGGCAGAGGGATTGTTCATCCAGTGAAACAGAAAATGGAGAAACCCGGTGAGTCATGCACGTCCAGGGAAACACACATCGGACTGCTTGTAATTCTTAATGGTACATTATGCTTATTTTCAATGCAACTATAATATTCTATTTACCTTTCGGATTACCTACATGGTACACCAGTCACTGACTGTCTGCAATCAGACATATCTAAGACAAAAAGCAGGAGAAAACAACAAAACGTTGGAACCATAGTAGATCTAAATAATTAAATAATTAATTCATTAAAAGAATGCACATCACTTGATCGCTAAATTTCATCCTGTATTTAAAGCTGTGTTCCTCTTACACGGAATGATAGAGTCAAAAAGTTTTGGGTAAAATCTGGAAACAATGTGTGCAATCTCATGTTTTATAACAAACTCTCATGCAATTTGTTAGCACTCAGATTATGTGTTACTTCTGCTGCATCAGCTCATTATCTGGAAATTTGACTGACTTACAGCCATTTGTTTGTGTTTGCTAAGTCTAATTAGCTGTGGGAGCTAACTTACATTGGATTAAATCAAAAAAGGAAGTTGTTGTATATTCAGCAATAACTTTCTGTGCATTTCATTAGACTATATTGTGGTTTGAGGAATATGTTGCAGACAGGTTGGATTTAGCTCTAAATAAAGTTTTGTAGCGCTCAGAGTTTTTGCTGCGATTGATTTTTAGCCACTATGGAATAAAACTTTAGCTCAATATTTGTAAAACTGACAAAGTTATAGCCATTGTATGTTTTTAAAGGACAGTGAACTTTGGCAACCATTTCTGTAATAGATGTTTCAGAGCTGTAAATACATGTAATGATCATTTTCTGAAGGTCTTATTAAAATCTGTCCAGTGGTTCATGAGATATTTTGCTAAAAAGACAGACAGACAACAATATAACTACTTGCCTTTCATCTTTTTTAAAGTGATAGAAATGTGTCACTGAATCTAATTTACATCTGTCTGTCTTTTAAACCAAGTACCTCTCTAGATCTGAGAAAGAAAAGATAAGGTTTAATGATAGGAAGAATGAAAGATTGATTACAGCAGTTTTAAATGTCCTCTGTCTTTTTCTTTGCTTTTTGTTATCTGTCCTCCCTGATTATTCACTCAGTCCTTTTACTCTGACATTCTTCTGTCATTCCTGTGTGTTATCTGTAAGCAACCTTGAACCAATCTCTTTTAGGTAGAGACACAAAAATACCTCCAAATATATACATGCACAAAGACAGCTGACTTGCAACAAAATGCACATTATTTGTAGCATGCCTCATTTCACCTTAGCTATGGATGTTTAATTTGCATACACTGTGAGTTAATGAGACAGTGACAATTAGCTCCACTTCTTTGCAAAGTGCCAATGTCGTGGCAGCCAAAGAATCTGTGAGGAAATTTCATACAGTGGCAGAAAGGAAGTCTATAAACAAATAAAATTACCCTTAAAGCTAGCATCCATGTCTTAGTGCTGCAAAAGAACCACGCCAAAGTTTAAGAGACGACTAGGGATGCACAGATGCCGATACTGGTATCAAGTATCTGGGCCAATACCATTCTAATGTATTCATATTGGTTAGTTAACCGATACCATGAATCGATACTTAAAATGTGAAAACTCTGCAGTAATTTCACAGAAAATTTTTATTTTTCACTTGAAATTTTGGTTTTGTGGTGATTTTTATCAATTTACTGTATATATATATTTTTTTTTTCATCGAGTTCACAATTATTTGTTGTGACAAGCAGAGAAGAAAATAAAACATGTCTTCCAATTCATTGCATTTTTTGGTAAAAGTATCGACAAGTACTCAGATCCAAGTATTGTATTGTATCGGTTTGAAAAAAGTGCATCATTGCATCACTAGAGACGACCACATAAGACTTGTCTCTTGAGAACATAAATGACCCTGCTGTTTGATGACTGCAGCAAATATTACAAACTTTATTACTGTATGACAACAGTGACGCTGTACGTGTGATTTTAACATGGCGTTATAAAACAGTGTCTGCTTATTGCTTGCACACGACCTGTCACTGCTATCTGACTGCAGTAATGGAGAAGCACAGCTTGAGTTGCTCTCCAAGCTTTCATCAGCTCGAAACTTGTACAACAGACTGAGAGGCATGAGCAAACATCTTGTAAGAACATTAGTCCACAACACACTACGAGTGCTGCAGTTTGCACAAAAAGATTGTGTAGTCTTTCACCAGGGCTCGGATATAAGGATATAACTGACACTCAACATCTTCTGCTCAGCAGCAAGGAGACAGGGACGACACTCGGTAAACTGCAGACGGAGCAGGAAAGCTGGATCTTATGAAATTTGCATTTTAACAGCCAAAATACACAAAAGTGTCAAGAGCCCGTGTTGTACAAGAAGAGTCACTAAAACTGAGGATGAGGCAAGGGAGTGAATATTGCAAGGGAGTCAGACTTTAAAATCATATGAGAATTCATATTAGGAAGTTATAGGTTGGCAATTTTACACATTCAGTCCCCACTTACTCTCTAACAGCTGTCAGAAAGGACAAGAAATACAAAACAACGGTGGAAAATTTAAATATCTAAAATACAGCATTTCTACTTTTTTGGAAAATGTTTAAATTCTGATCTTTATTGACACAAATCATTCAGAGGCAATAAACTGAGAGCACTTTGAGTTAATTGTATCAATGCCCATGGCTGAAATGAGAAAATGTTCAATCTTGCATAGTTTTTATTCAATCTGCTGAAAAATGCTTTTTTCATTTTAAAGAGTTCCAACTCTGTTGAAGTTGCAAAACCAGGTTATCTTAGGTGAGACGATAATTAACCTAAGTGCTTTTCTTTTCAGGTTCAAATTGTTACTCACACAGCTGAGTAAACATATTGCTGTTTAATTTTGGAAAATGTGTGGATTTTCTGATTGAACGAAGAAGAAGTTGAATCTGTTCATTTGAATTATTCAGGCTTGGCTTCTGGCCGATTCATCAGATTTAATGCTCAGTTTTGGGCAGTAAAAAGACTTGGTGAAATAAGGGTCACTGTCAACGTTTCTCCTCAATACACAGAACAAAACCACAACATTGACTCTACTGAGAATACCCAAAACACAGCTTAGCAAGGCAAAATAAACCAACATTTTGTTTGAGACCATTAATTCCCTAAGATGTTGAGTCATTTTAAAGGTGCCCTGCCAAAACAAAAAGTTTTTTTGGGTTTTATATTTAATATTTTAGCTCCACATGTGTTATTGGTTTCACACTGAGTGTGAAAATTGCACAATAACTTCTCTTTCTGTTTTATTCACTTTGTTCAGTAGGCAGGTGAAGAATCGGCGGAGTTCGAAAATCCTATCAGTGTGACATCACAGTAATTTTGTTCATTAGTATTGATCAGTTCACACAGTTGAGCAAAGATAGCGCAGTTGTTCAGTACCAAACATGGTGGACTGTCAGCGTCGTTGTGCTACTGCTCCAGCTGAACTTAAACCATGCACATACTGCCAAAAATTAAAAATTTTTGGCAATATGTGGCTTCAGTTTATTAAAGTGACTTTCTAAACTTTGGGCATTTCAAAGTTGGTTTGCTGTAAAGTTACTTTTGAGGCCGGGTGCAGATCCATCACGCCAATCTACAGAAAGGAGTCAATCTGTAAGTAAACATGTTTATACATTTCTATTGTTAACTCAGTCTTATGCTCGATGTTATTAGGTACTAGTTGTAGTGCTGTTGCGCAGCGTGGAAGGATACAGGAAGCTGTGCTCTTACAGACTAGCTGTTAGCCAATCTGAGTCCGGCAAATTAGCCTAATGAAAATGAATGAGTACAGACCAGAATCGAGGTCAATTTTCAAGCAATCATATTCTTCTGATCATGAAAGTGTGGAAAATAGTTTTTTCTAATCTCTTTAAGATATATAATATTTTAGATCACAGAAATAACCAAAAAGTCATGAAATTTTGTGTGAAAGGGCACCTTTAAAACTCCTGTGTCTTATTTCTTATGTAAAATTATATATATATATTTATATATATTAAAAAAATGAGTGAACGCATTATATCCAGTCAGATTTTGTCTTTCTTTTTGCATCGATGTGATGCTTTCTAGAGATTTTTTTTTTTTTTTACAGATAAAACACTGTTGTTTTCCTAGATCTTTCCATGCTTTCTCTAATGCCTTTGAGGCTCTGTGACTTCTGCTGGTCCATTTCAACATCTGTTATGATATTTTGTTACTGGGAGTTGTTAAAAAGTGGGGATTTGCTGACTTTGCTCTCTAAAGCCCAGCTCTCTCTGAGAAAATATATCCTGAATCACTGACAAGTTTAAGAGACAATGCTGCTGGTGTCGGGTAGAAACAAATCAGAATATGAGGAGACATTTTTAAACTACTCGTCTTTTTTATTTGATCGTTATGGGAAATGAGAGTTTCTGTGCAAGCAAGAAACATCAAAACAAATAATAGAGTACTGATGAAAACACGGATGAAATTTCATGAATGCAGTTTCCTTTTCTTCATTATGACATGTCTGCAGGATGACATTATTGACCCCAGCTCCAATCACAATGAGTTTTCCGAGGTAGAATCCTGCAGGTTTTCGGACAGTTTGTTAATCCCGCAAACGAACTATTCAACTGGATAGTTCAAGGGGGCTCAGCATTTAGTATTGAAGATTCAAATCCTCTCAAGTAAAGAAAAAGGAAACAATTAAAAGTTTTATTTTTGGAGAAGCTGGTTGCATATTTAAGAACTTTCTTCCTCTCTTGTGCGCCTCATTATTTTTACTTAATAGTCTGCGAGTAGATAGAAAAGTAGCTCTGGACAGTTGAAGGGACAGTTGAAAACGAGGCAGTCAGGAGGCTGTAGTCCCTCCAAACATCAGGGAAATGCTTATCTAATAGCAAGCTTAACATCTTAAGCTCTGGTCACAATGACCAGTATGAAACATGCTACGGACAATTTTTGGACCACTTCTTATATCAACCCAATTAGACTCCATTGTGATCGAGGCGTAAGAACGCCATACTGGACTGCAAATACATACCTCTCCTAAATATTCAAAAAACATAAACCTTCAGTTTCCCTCCAACTAGCTGACTAAATTCAATCTTATTGTGATCTGGATTTTCAAGTGACTTTTCTTATCATTTATTTTCCCAAATCCAATCTTGGAGGAATACCATTTCAGATTTCTGTAACTGAATCCAAGGACTGTGCATGTTAAGATTCCTGCTTGAGAGGTGATCAAAAAAATCTATAATCTCTTTTTGTTTGCCCCCAAGGTGACATTTGTTAAAAAAAAAAAGAAAGAAAAAGCCTCTAATCTGAGCGGATATAAAAAGGTCTTTAAAAAGCCATCTCACTGGCTTTTGTTGTGTGTTTGTGTGAATGTGTATGTGTTTGAGAAACTCCCCTGGTGTCCTCTGTCCCACTAAATAATTAACAAACAAAAAGGCAGAAAATAAAAGCAGTGGTGGTGATTATGTGAAAAGGGTCTTTCAAAGCTTCCTTTAGAAAAAAAGCAGCTGAACTTTCCCCCTGCATTATGATTATATATATATATATATATATATATATATATTTTTTTTTTTTTTTTTTTTTTTTTTTTTTTTTTTTCACTGACAATGGCGCAAAATGCTCTTGTGTAGCCTTTAGTGATCATTACAACGGTAGCTACTCCATTTTTAACCTTCCTTGTAGTTTATTTTAGGCTACAGTTTTTTATTTGGTGATGCATAGTATAAATACATTTTTATGCATTTAATGAAATAAATTCTATAATATAAAATAACCATTCTTTGAATTGAGTCTGTTTCTTTCAGCCTTGTGTTTGTGGTTAGAGCCCAGGCTGTGTGGGATCATCCTTATCCAAACAGACAGGCTCCTCTCTGCTCTATAGCTGAGAGTGGCTGCTGAATGCTCACTGCTTTACTGGTGTGTTGTAGTGACATCCCTGCTCCTTTTCCTCAGCCCGCTGGTGTTGTCCCTCCCCAGAGCCTGCTCCTTTGCTCTCGCCCCCAGTTCAGGACAGCTATCTTCCAGTATCAGCCGGAAATGTGATGGATGACAGGTGGAGGGAGAGAAAACAGGGCTCCTCAGAGCCCGTCAGCCTCACTCTCTCCAGCCATTAGTTATCCATTTAGCCCTGCGTGGGCCAGCCACTCTGGCCCCACACACACACTTGAATTTTCTGGTCAGTGATGAATCCTTAACCTTCCAGCTGCAGGATGGGCTCTACCTTCTTTCACAGGAGAGAAAGAGGCCATCGTGGGTCGGTTGTCTCAGTCTTTAGCCACTTAGATTAACCACTTTGCTCCGATTCTCTTTCTTCACTGTCAGATAATATCTAATGTTAAGGGAGGAGATGTCAAATTCCTAATGTCTATCTATGTCAAATACGTATTGTAAAGGACAGACCTACTCTCTGTTGTATAGCCATGAGACATTTCTTCTTCTTTTGAAATCTGGTCAGAGTCCTTGCTGTGCACCTACACATCTTGCAACTAATCCCCTGAACCGGTAATTCTGCAACCTGCTGGATAAACTGTAGATGCATTGATCTTGCCTTGAAGATCAAGGAGGGAGTGACAGGCAGAAAAGATCACAGAGGACCCGCTGCGGACTGATCGATGGCAAAGCTCAGCCCCGTCTGCTGGCCTAACAAGGCCCAGACCTCTGACATCTGCTCAGGGAAAACTCATGTTGAACACAGAGACACTGACATCGAAGGCAGCAAATGAACAAGGAAAGGTCATGACCTTTGGAAATGCCAGCTGGTTGAATAACATAACTAAATTCGGAAGTGCATGTAAAATGTCGGAGATTGGTGCCTGATTGGTCAAATCCCAAGATGTTTGGCTGAGATGAGAGACAAGCTGTAAATACTGAGCAAACTGGAGCCCTTGCAGGACTAGAAAAAATATATTTAAATTCACAGAGCATGCTAGCATCATCCGAGCATGCCAGTCAGTGAAAGTGAGTCACAGAATCTTCTCGAGTCGGACACAGAAACAAGAAACCACAGCTCAACGAGTGAGTTCAAGCCAAATAATACATTATCCATCTGCAACTTCCTGACAGAGGATTTTTCAAGTCATTCCACGCGCTATCTCCATATTCCTTTTTACAAGAACAGGGTCTCCTCAGGTTAATAACAGTTTCTTCTACAGGTTATTGCAGGAAGAGGACGATAAAATGTGAAGAAAAAGGAGCATACAGTTTGATAATATAGAGCACTGCTCCATTTCCATTAAGTCACTGCCTGAATTTAAATGTGCTCAGTTAATGCAGCACAAAAGAAATTAAAACTGCATATCTATCTATCTATCTATCTATCTATCTATCTATCTATCTATCTATCTATCTATCTATCTATCTATCTATCTATCTATCTATCTATCTATCTATCTATCTATCTATCTATCTATCTATCTATCTATCTATCTATCTATCTATCTATCTATCTATCTATCTATCTATCTATCTATCTATCTATCTATCTATCTATCCTGACTGATTGATATTACACTCATGCACACTCCCAAAGTGCTCTGAATCAACATGTTGGAGTCAATGAAGCAGTTACACAGTTTCAGGCGCACAATCTAGTTTAACAGACCAAATCAACAGTTTTAGCAAAATAAAGCATAATTTTTCTTTATCATTGAAAATGATCAAGTGCTTCTAATTTCTGAAACTACTGAAGCACATGAACACCAAACATCACCCAAACTATAGCTGGTCAGTAATCAAGCTGTTAGCATAAACAGTGTCATTTTAATCACCACAGCAGGCTGCAGGAGCACTCTCCTTCCTTGATGACATTATTTCCCAATTCACCTCTGCTCTCCAGCAGCGCTGCTGTTGATTTGACGAAAGGGGGAGGGGCTGAAGATTTCCTTTGTGCTCTCCCTTTACCAAATGTAGCATCTCAGAGTGATACGTTTTGGTGCACAGAAACATCTGTTGTAAAATAAAAAACAAATTTCTAAATAAATATAAAATGTATAGTGCACTCAAGTCAATTAATTCTGTCTAATTTTTTACTTCATGTGTATCTTTGAATATCTTTTTATTTGTTCGCACTCTGCAAAAAGGACGGTATTCAATAATAGTTCAAATAATTCACAAGCTACAATGAGTCAGGCTGTGTGCTGGAAGACCTACAAAAGTAAATGACCACACCACCAGGTACAAGCTGATTCACCTTGCATGCTTGACAAGGGATCAGTGGGCCTCAGTGCTGGTCTCTGAAAAAAGTTGATGCACGTTGAGCAGAAATGATGGCCGCCAGCTACATTGGAGACATCAAAGGGAGCGCTATGCATCCACCTTTGTTGTCACAAGACGAGCCTTTGGTGGTGTTACAGTGTGAGCAGGTGTGTCGAGTCAATACAGAACTGTCCTACACTTTGTGACGAGTACTACTTGAATAACATTATTAATTCCAACATGAACAACACAGAACTGATTTTTCCATGGATGACGATGTTCCAGATCATCGAGGTCACATCATTAGGAAAACTCTGGTACCTCGAATGGAGTGACCTGTACTTTCTCCAGACCTGAACCCTATAGAAAACCTCTGGGTTCAGCTAAGTCTTTGTGTAGAGACACGTAACTCTGTAACCTAGAACCTCAATGACCCAAGGGCCGATCTTCAAGAAGACTGTGATGCCAGGCCTCAGCAGAGACTTCTCGACAGTATGGAACATCGTTATCAAGCTGTAATTGACGCTCAAGGTCACATGACACATTATTGAGACTTTGACATGTTTTGTTGTGGTTTATTCACCACTTTTGGATTTTGTTTCAATAAAATGTTTGAGATGAGGAACTCACTATTGCATTCATCTAATTAAATGCTCTACTTTCCTAATATAATCTCCTCGCTCTGCAATTATTTTCAAGAAATTTCACCTGAAAACCAAATGACATTTAACTTTTTGTGAATAGTGTTTCTGCAGCCAATTAGAAAAAAGGAAGAGCGTTTTATTTATGTCTGGTTAATTGCCTGTTGGCAGAATTATACAATTTATTTGTTTACAAAAACTGTTCAAAGTTTCTTTACATATACTCAAACTGAATTAACACATATTTAAATGTTGCATATTTCAAGGTTCTGAACTTAATTTAAAATTCTTGAATGAGACATTTCATATTTATTTGTCATTTTATAATTACAGCCTTCTACAACCCTGCAAAGGAAGAAGAAGAGAAGAAATAGATAATGGATTTCTCATATAATAATATTGCACATTAAATGTAGGTAAATGACCTTTTTTGGTAATTAACATTGAGTGAGCACGTCATATACTCAACAAAACTCATTTTCCAACAAAACTGTTTTTCATGTACTTTTTTACTGTTTTTGGCCTCAGAAAATAAAAGTAAAAATTGTGTCATAAAAGACTAGATTTTCCAACATGCTCATAAACTAAAGAAATGGATCAGGTTCAAATAAAATCTTTTTTAAACGCAGAATTGGTGTAACAGATTAAAATGCTTGTGTTATTAGGATACATTTATGAATTTACTCATTTTACTCCATTTTGCCCAAGTACCAAAAGAATCCTGTAAAACTGGTCCATCTTGGGATTTCTATTTGATTTTTATGGGTTACAGTCAGACTATAAACCACCTCCTTCTAGAATTTGTGTCTTTTTGGTTCACTGCAATGTAAGAGTGATTCACACAGTTTTCATGCAGTTTTACAGTCACAAAATAAAAGAAAAATCAAAGAAAGGTTAAAAAAAGGGAAAATCAATGTAACTGTTTCCTTTTTATCTTTTGGTTCAGTACTTTGTGGAATTTCAAATCAATAGAAATTTTCAGCCAAGTCTAATTAAGTTGGTCCCTGTAGAGACTGTGTCATTGGATTTTTTATACGCTGCTCACTATTGTGTCTGCTGAAAGGGAAAATCAAAGTCAAAGATGAGAATCAGGACATTCATGAAAAAAGTCATTAGGTGTTCTATTTTTAACAAACTATATTGGTATTACTCTGGCAGTTCTCATTTAAATTTACCAAGTTACTTCTATCCTTTGATAATTATTGATGACAAACATGGAGGATTATATGACAGATTGACCTTTACTGCACAGGCACAGCATATAATTACATCAATCATTATAATAAGGATAGTTGAAATTAAATTATGTAAAGTCTGAATCTAGATGTTATGGTTCATGTTAAAACCTGGCTGAACCTAATACTCAGACTCGTGGTTTAAAATAATTTTATCACAAAGAATGAAAATGTAGATGATGATAATGAATTGATCAGTTTACCACACACCTCTCTGTGTGTCCTGTCAGCTTCTATTAACTGAATTTGCATACCCATGATTAAAATATATATTTCTCTTTTTAGTTCTGCCAAAATGAACATCAGTCATTTTCTTTACCCGCAGGGAGCTGGTGTCTACCGCCAGCGGTCAGTCGGCGAGAGATGGAATTACATCCTGATTAAGTTCACAGGTTCACATAGAAACAGAGAACCATTCACATCCACACACACTTTTAATTAATTAATGTGTTAAACACTAAATTTTAAGCTGATTTAAAATCTGGACCTAAGTTATTAAAGACCCACTCCAATGAAAATCACGTTTTTCGTGTTCTTAACATGTTCTTGTGGCATATTTCTGATAATTAGAGGACATATCTTGAGAAAGTTAAGCCCAAAATTGCATTTTTGAGTATTTCTACTTTTAAATCGCTGTGACTCATTAGCAATTTGAGAAATGCTGTTTTAAAAAGAATGTTTTTGTGATGTAGGAAATGGTTCGGGCGAGATTATAGTGCTAGCATAAACAGAGATCTCTTAGCAACGGGGAAAGGGGTGGAGTTATCCTCCACATCAACAGTTCCGCCCACACAGAGGTGAATTGCTAATGAGCTACTGCCAGTATGGAGAAACTATTTCATAGAAAACAGGTTTTGTGATTTTGGGTAAAAATGCCATAGTCGTAATTTAATGACCACTGAGAACGTTTTAAAATAACTCAAAATATGATTGGAGTGGGACTTTAAATAAAGACATTAAAATACTCTGTAAGATGACCATCATCATCTGATCATGTGATAGTAGCAAACAAACAGTCTTTAAAATCTTCAGTTTATTTAGTTTTAAGGTGGATGCAGCACAACAGATGAAAGTGAGAGTGCAGTGAACTGTCAGGGTGAGGCTCGTAGAGAATGTTACGTCATCATGTTACCTGCAGTGAGTTCTCTATCCATCCAACTGCAATACCCAAAGAAAACACACAGATACAGAGAGAACATCCAGACACTACACAGAAAAACCTCAGCCAAATGTTGAACCTTCTCGCTGTGACATGTGCTAACCACTGTCCCACTGTGCTGCCTGTGAAGAATATTATGAGATAGTGAGATATCAGTCCAACCCTGTTAGTGCCTATTTGTACACATCCAGGTGGTTTGGAATGTTTGAGGTTTTTGTGCTGAATGTTAGCAATACTTGGTTTTCTGAAGAGAGACAAGGTGTAAGAAGGGAACAGGTGAGTCAACAGGCAAAAAGGTAATTTATTGATCATTCAAATTCTCAGAGGCAGAATCACTGAACAGAATCAGGTCAGTAACTAGGCATCTGAAAAAAAAAGGATTCAACTGAATAGAAAATTATTTAAGTCAGTGGGCAGAAACAGATCAAAAACTTGAGACATGATGAAGTCTGGCTCGAAGTCTGGCCCGTTCTCCCTTAGAAGAGCTGACTCTTGCAGTTCTCAAATAGCTCTTTATTTAGTGTAACTTGGAGTTTTTTGTTTTAAACTTTGTTAAGCAATAAATGGTTTGTGTGTTGGAAAGACACTGAGAAATAAAAAGAAGGCAGAAACAATTGACAGTGAATAAAACGTGTGACGTTTTTGGAGGATGTTTGAGCTCTCCTTGACATGGTGCATTTAAAGATGTTCACAACTGAGCAGAGAGAAAAAGAAGAGGAGACGAATGGGCACATTTTACCTAAATGTCACAAAACTAAATAACTTCTGGTCACCAGCCTTTATTTTCCTCAGATCACTAAATACAGAGTCAAAAAAGTGCAGATTCAGTCAGAAAATAGTTCAAGGCAGATTTGATCAAATATATTTTACACAGCTGTACTGATAATCTACAGAAAACAACTAAAGAAAGTTAAGCAGGTAACAAGAAGACTTGATAATGAGACTGTGAAACCAAGGTCTGTTTCACTGTAGAGGGGTTAAGTGGAGGCAAACAGACTGATAAATCAGGTAAAACACAGGTGTGAAATCTGAGGTTAAACATGAACTGATGACACAGAGAGTAAACTGAAAACTACTAGCCAAAGAACAGCAATGGTAATCCTAACCATGAAACAAAATAAAAACCTCAAGAATACAAACAACAAAATACAAACATAAACTAAACACTAAAGTAGATCCTGAACTAAGAAAACTAACAAAAACCTGAGACTATGACAGTTTATGTACAAATCTGAAATACTGTTTGTACCTAAAGCCTCTGAATATGAGTCTCCTATTTCAGATTTGGATTACACGTGGATTAACACAAAAATAAAGCAATGCTAATGGACGATGAGATGATCCAGAAAGTTACAGAACACTGTGATTTACCACCAGTCAACCGTTACATAAACGAATGAAGATACAAAGAGTTGACCTACGATGGGTAAGTCGTGCTTTAAAACCTGGGATAAAAAGTCTGATGAATCTACAAAACTCATAAAATCCGGTTCTAATCTACACAGCAATAAACAACAGATATTAATGTCCCTTCTGTTGTTTTTTTTAAACAGCAGCCAGCTGTTTGTTCAACTTAAGCCTCTTTTACATGTGGACTGTTTTAAACTAATCCAAAGGCAACAGATTGCACTGGAGTCATGTTTAAATAAAAATCACCTTCGAGGGGCCGCCGGAGACATTTTTCTGAATTAGCTTGCAGGTGAAACCCTCCCATACACACTAATGAAGACCTCTCATAAACATTGTTGAAGACATACTATTGAAAGTTTTTCACATGTGTGTGTATGCAGTGTGTGAGAAAGGTTTTTGGGCATAACTGATTATCTTTATGTGCAGGTTTATTTGAAAAATGATCCTGTTCTTGGTCATATTTAACTGAGCAGACTTTTCTGCAACTAGTGACAGAAATCCATCCAGATTAAACCTAGAAGCACATTCATGTTCGTTTTGAATTAGCTGCAGTTACAGTATTTGACGTGCATGCACACAGTGGTGGTGGGTACATGTGATCCATTATTGTCTTTCTCTTAAATTCAAGTAATGGTGGGCTTTTATTTACACTTTACACAACTATTTTGGTGTCTATGGAGGCTGTGCAATTAGACCCTAAGAGTAATATGTAAGTAATCATAGTATGTGGAAACTGTCTGTCATGGACTTAATAATTATGAAATATTGGATGTGGATTAAATTAACAGGACAGGACTGAATAAATCAGATATAGAAAATTTGATGAAATATGGACTAAAGAAGCCGAATAAGGAGTAAAATGCCAGATGTGGATTAAATATCGGACTGGGATTGAAAATTGGACAAGGACTAAGGAATATCGGAAATGGATTTAAGAACTCAGACATGGACTAAGCTTTAGAATAAGTTGAAGTGGCTATTTATGTATTTTTATGTTTTTTTTTTGTTTTGTTCGAATTGTACTGCTTTTATAAATGTAGCTGTTTTAATTTGTATTTATTGTTGGACCCCAGGAAGAATAGCGACAGCTTAAGCTACGCTAATGGGGATCCTATCAATAAACTAAACTAAAACTAAACTTTAAATAGTTTTGGAAATGAATTACATCTGAATTACATGAATATTGTGAACACACTCTTATTACTCAAGACATGTGCATTTGTTTAGCACATTTTTAAGTCAGACAACACAAAGCACTTCACACTACAATTTGTCATTCACCCATTTAAGCATTCACACATTTGAAGGTGATAAACTACACACATATTGTAGTCACAGCTGTCCTGAGACACACATTAACAGAGGTGAGGCTGTCAGGCTCCACCTGACCCTCAGACCTCTGATTTAAGGAAAATACGGTAAGCCGCTAAAAACTTGAGTGCAGAATTAACAGACAACTAATTAGTTTCCTTATTCCTGTCCTCAAGTATCACTGTCCATGTTATAGATGTGTCCCTGCTTCAACACACCTGATTTCAACTGGCTGATTAACAGGCTTCTGCTGAACTGTAATCAACTGAATCAGCTGTGTTGAAACTGAACAAAATGTCTGCGTCATGCAGCACAGGAACTCGAGGACTGGAATCAAGAACTTTCAATTAGATGAACTGTAGATTTAGCAATCGTGTGTGAGGAAACAAGTGTTATCATTGAAGTTGGTCCACAGATTTAATTTCTCCAAATCACAAACCCAATCTCACTCCACTCTGGAGACTACATTCTACAAAATCTCTTGCAATTTAAGTTTCACGTTCTTTTCTTGTGTCAGTTCTTAAAATTTCTGGCATCTTTTCTCCCTTTCTTCCCTCTCTTTCCTTTTTCAGTTTGAAACCCAGTTCTTGTTAAGATAGTGTCCTTTAGTGGTGACAGATTAACAGTAGAAGGGTAGTTCTCTAACACACAGTATTTCTGAAGTGTAAAAGCCCAAACAAACTGTGCTTGTAAACTCCTCGGCAGCAGCTGATGTTTCTGTGCTATGTCTAAATATATCAACATACACCAGCTGTCAACAACAAACGTATTAACAGTGCATTCCGCTGAGTTCTACACAAATGGACCGAGATTTTTAAAAAGTTCATTAAACCATTAACATCCCATTTCCCTTTGAGCCAGTTAAATCGAACTAAGCTACATGAAAGCTAGACAACATTTAATAATTAGCATTCATACGGGTCATGCTGATCCTATAGCTTACTGAAAGGAACAAAAAAAAAATCTCGACAGGTTTTTCTAACTCTTCTTAAATACTACAATAGAAAAAAAGAATAGAAAGAAAATATTGCCAAACATCTCAGTATGGCATGTTAAACTGTAATATGGTGATTAAATAGTCATCTTTTCTGAACATCTGTAGAATAGAATGTGGGAGAGCTAAGACTCCTTTCTGCTGAACAACTTTATTTTGTATGCGTCTAATTAGATCAAGAATATGAGATAATTAGCCAGTGTCAGCAAACAAGTAGCTACAAGACTCAGAAAAGACAGAACCAGTAACAGTCACAGTTTTAGGGCTCATTTAAGAACAAATTTGGTCTCATCATGTTGCTACAAAAACCAGCATTAAATCACGTTGCTGCTCCTCCAGACTGCTAATAAGCAGAACATCATTCACAGTTTAATGGACAATGCAACTAAAGTGAGCCAAGGAGTTAAGCTATAAGTGCTTTCTGTAGGATATACTGTCTTTCTCAGGGCATAATGGGAGTGATGGATGTTCTTTTAGCACAGTCTTAATCAAATTAGGCTCTCCTCTCTATATTACTGCTATTACCACTTACTTGAAATAAATAAACAACAAAAATTTGAATTTAATCACAGAAACTTCCCGGAACAATAAAATTATCAAATAATGACATTTAATACAAACATGACACTACAAGTTAGCGTGGTCAAGCTTAATTATTTAAGAAAATAATATAACGGGTTGACTATTGACAGATGCAAAGATTTATTGTAATTGAATTCAGGCAATCAACAAAGAAACAATTACAGCTGCATGCGTAATGCAGAGTGCGGCACATGTATTGTGATTTCTGAGGATCGGTTCTTATCGATATATTCATCTGAGGATGGAGCTTGGCCTCTATTAGCCTTCCAGCGAGATCTTACAGCCCGAGGTTTAGTGTAGTTTCTGTTCATCGACATTCAATTAACATGCTAATCTTATCAGTCACAGCAGGACCAGCTGGTTACAAAATTTATCAGTATATCAAATAGAAAGATGGAAATTTCAGAATGATCAGACAGAATAATATAACAGAATTATTCACCAACTTGATGTCTACTTCCTGACCATGAACAGGAACTAAACTACACAGATCAGATGAAATGAAAATATTAGCTTTTATTGTTTTTGAGGCACCAGAACAAAAATAAAGTGGTTTTAATAAAACAGAATGCATTTTTTTTTCAAAACCCATTTCCTTAAAACTAAATGATTTAAAAATAAAGTCTCTAATTTTAATTTTTTAAAATCTGATTTACATTTTTTTCTGATTTTCCTCTACTTATTACGGAAAGCAAAAAATATAAGTGGCAGACAACCTAAAGCATATAAGCTTATATGCTCTAAATTTAAATTTCTTTAAAATATATAGCCTAAATGAAGTGTATAGCAGGACTGGGCAGATAAACAAAAGAACTGAAGGCTTTTTCTGATGGAAATCATAAAGCTGCAGAGTCAAATAAGACCTACTTACAGCTGCATTCAAGGATTTTAAATGTTTAAATAAAACAGAAGAGAGAAAAGGTTTTGCTGATATCTACGTTTTGATTTTTTTGACACTTTAGTGCATAAAAAATGACTGAATAAAAGACAGTGAATCCTCCTGATCTCGATATGTTTTTTTTTTGTGAAGCTCTTGTAGAGAACATAGATCTGGTTAGTCAAACATGTAGTAACACTTAACAATGGACACAAGGCGATTAAATACAGAGAACCAGCGACAATAGAGAAGTTGTGTAGAAGTCTGCAGCTCAGTTTGTTCCTGACATTTAAGTGGAAAACAGATAAAAACAGGATTAAACTGTGACACTGACAAACTTTTACAAGAAAAACAGAGAGATAGGTTAGTTTGATATTAACGCTATTGTCTAATTTGGTCTTTGCTGAAATAACTAAACTTGCTATAGCCACTAATTACGTATTCCATTTACATGAGCTAAAATATTCCATAGAAAGATTTTTTTTCTATTTCCCAAACATAAATACTTTTGAAAACTTCACGGATAAAATAAAAGGTATACAGTGGGGCAAAAAAGTATTTAGTCAGCCACCAATTGTGTAAGTTCTCCCACTTAAAAAGATCAGAGAGGCCTGTAATTTTCATCATAGGTATACCTCAACTATGAGAGACAAAATGAGGAAAATAAATCCAGAAAATCACATTGTCTGATTTTTAAAGAATTTATTTGCAAATTATGGTGGAAAATAAGTATTTGGTCACCTACAAACAAGTAAGATTTCTGGCTTTCACAGACCTGTAACTTCTTTAAGAGGCTCCTCGGTCCTCCACTCGTTACCTGTATTAATGGCACCTGTGTGAACTCGTTATCAGTATAAAAGACACCTGTCCACAACCTCAAACAGTCACGCTCCAAACTCCACTATGGCCAAGACCAAAGAGCTGTCAAAGGACACCAGAAACAAAATTGTAGACCTTCACCAGGCTGGGAAGACTGAATCTGCAATAGGTAAGCAGCTTGGTGTGAAGAAATCAACTGTGGGAGCAATTATTAGAAAATGGAAGACATACAAGACCACTGATAATCTCCCTCGATCTGGGGCTCCACGCAAGATCTCACCCCGTGAGGTCAAAATGATCACAAGAACGGTGAGCAAAAATCCCAGAACCACACGGAGGGACCTAGTGAATGACCTGCAGAGAGCTGGGACCAAAGTAACAAAGGCTACCATCAGTAACACACTACGCCGCCAGGGACTCAAAATCCTGCAGTGCCAGACGTGTCCCCCTGCTGAAGCCAGGACACGTCCAGGCCCGTCTGCGGTTTGCTAGAGAGCATTTGGATGATCCAGAAGAGGATTGGGAGAACATCATATGGTCAGATGAAACCAAAATAGAACTTTTTGGTAGAAACTTAACTTGTCGTGTTTGGAGGGGAAAGAATGCTGAGTTGGATCCAAAGAACACCATACCTACTGTAAAGCATGGGGGTGGAAACATCATGCTTTGGGGCTGTTTTTCTGCAAGGGGACCAGGACGACTGATCCATGTAAAGGAAAGAATGAATGGGGCCATGTATCGTAAGATTTTGAGTGAAAACCTCCTTCCATCAGCAAGGGCATTGAAAATGAGACGTGGCTGGGTCTTTCAGCATGACAATGATCCCAAACACACCGCCCGGGCAACGAAGGAGTGGCTTCGTAAGAAGCATTTCAAGGTCCTGGAGTGGCCTAGCCAGTCTCCAGATCTCAACCCCATAGAAAATCTCTGGAGGGAGTTGAAAGTCCGTGTTGCCCAGCGTCAGCCCCAAAACATCACTGCTCTAGAGGAGATCTGCATGGAGGAATGGGCCAAAATACCAGCAACAGTGTGTGAAAACCTTGTGAAGACTTACAGAAAACGTTTGACCTCTGTCATTGCCAACAAAGGCTATATAACAAAGTATTGAGATTAACTTTTGTTATTGACCAAATACTTATTTTCCACCATAATTTGCAAATAAATTCTTTAAAAATCAGACAATGTGATTTTCTGGATTTCTTTTCCTCATTTTGTCTCTCATAGTTGAGGTATACCTATGATGAAAATTACAGACCTCTCTGATCTTTTTAAGTGGGAGAACTTACACAATTGGTGGCTGACTAAATACTTTTTTGCCCCACTGTATATATATATATATATATATATATATATATATATATATATATATATATATATATATATATATATATATTCAGATTTGGCTCCGCCCCTTGGGTTCTGTAGAACCAACACATGGCTTTGTGCTTCTATAGAACACACTGAGGGTTCTTGTTAAGAGATAAGCAGATGATGATGGCACTTGTACGCAACAGGAGAACAGGTGGTTTCACAGATTTGGAAGAAGGCATGCTGAGAGCTCTGTGCCCTAGAAATTCCAGTAGTTTTGTACTTTGATTTTGTCAGTTCTACTGAACATGTTTTTCATATTTTAAGGAGTGAAACGGAAATAAATCTAGCCTTATTAGTTTATGAAATCAGATGGTGAATGTGCCTTCCTGAATTATGTTTTTCCACTCTTATACTTTCTCATGTGGACCCCTCATGCCTCTTTTACGGCATAACTGCCTCTATGTACGACCAGCTTGTGGCATCTCGCTCAACGTAACCTCTTTCAGCTCGGCAAGGCTTCATGCTATACAAGCTAATAAAAATATAACAAGTGTAAGAAGCTTTATTAAAATCAGCAACCTCAGCACAAGACAATCAGCTGTTTGACACCTTGTAACATCCATTAGGGTTTGTGCTGAAAACATGAGAAGAAGCTTTACGGTGCAAAAACAAAATAAAAAAAATAGCATTGAGAATATTGATTCATCTGTACGTATCCAAGCACCCAAAGTGGCTTTACTTGCTCTTTGTTGTTGACATTTTAACAGCTAAATAAACATTTGGTTTTAGAGATGCATGACTCATCTTCAGGAGAATGCCAAATTAAAGTGAATCCTCCCACAGATTAAAATAAACGAATGAATAAATAGATAAATAGAGAATTAATTCCTATTAACTGAAACATCTGAAAAAAAAAAAAAACATTAAATGTATTACATGCTGCTCTCCTGGACCTGTTGAGGCTTAATCATCTACATACAAGTCCTGCAGTGCTTTTTACTCCAAATTTAAAATAGAAAAAGCTGTTTTGGTAAAATGGCTTACGGCCCAAACGCCTGCCAATAAATGAGAAGGCATTTTCTTATTCTTTCATCACATTCTCACTCCGCTGCGAAAGCACTGCAGCATCGCTGCTGACATAGTGGCTGTACGGTCCTGTTTGTAGCAATGATGGTTTTCAAATGAGATTATGTGATAATGAATCGAGTATGACCGCTGATCTTGATCCACATGTGGTGCTTCTTTGTTAAAGAACCTTATTTTCCTGGCTTCAGTAGAAATATTCCATTTATTTCTCAACTTGTGCAAAACAGCTGTTCATTATAGCTTTTTTTATCTGTAACACCTGGGCCTTTTAGTAAGAAACATGCAAATTTGTGTAATTATATTATACAACTACTGATGTTTTATTTGTTTTGGAGAAAAAAATATTTATTTTTGTTCTTGGCTGCAAGTAAAAATCATAATTTCTGCATCTTTTCTGTTTGTCTCACTGTTTGAATTTTAGTCTTCACCTTGTGCTCCAACTAATTATTGTTTCTTGCATTAGTTACTGTTGTCCATCAGCACACACAATGAAGTGTAATGGCAAATAATTTGTTGACTGATGAACCGCCTCTTAAAGACAAGATGCCCTAATTCAATCACAGCAACTGACACATCACACGTAAGGTGTTCACACCTCTGGTTATGCACGAGCAGACACTTCTGCACACTAACACCAGCACAAGTACATAAACAAGTACTCTTACAGCAGAAAGTGGGCAGTTTTATTAAAATATGTTTCCGAACAAATGTTTGGCTGTTCTCTGTAGGTGGTATGTAATCAAATAGCACACAGAGGACCTGCAGTGTTTATCAGGTCGGCACACACGTCTGCTGTGACGTTCAAACATCAGTGTTTTCATTTGTTCTTTTGATTGTTCTCATTTTGTTTCTACATCTCTCGTGTTTGGGTTTGATAAATTCAAACGTCCCTCCTTCAGTATGTTAGCTGGTGAATGAATTATTGCATGTTGTATACATGCATCATCTGCACATTGATTTCTTATACTTTGGGTTCATGTTCTCATGTGAAGTGCCTTTTATACAGTAAACACCACAGGTAGTATACAGACTTCCAAACGATGCAACTGCATCTCCTCTTTCTTCCTGGTGCATTTAGGAAGTGACATCCTTCATGATAGTCTGCTGTGATTGATTCCCAGGCTGCAGGGATGGAGAAGAAGTAGCACAGACACAAAACAGAAAAGACTACAGCCACGTCTTCTGTCAAGTGCATGCCCAACTTCCACACTTCAAAAACCTAATGAGTTCATGAAATGTAGAATACTGCCAGGTTTACAAGGGATGCACATTTCCAATTGGATGGATGGATGGATGGATGGATGGATGGATGGATGGATGGATGGATGGATGGATGGATGGGTGGGTGGGTGGATGGATGGATGGATGGATGGATGGATGGATGGGTGGGTGGGTGTCTCAGAAAACATGTCCAGTTCTAAAATGGAACATTACCTCTCTAATTTTCTAATGCTTTGCCTGATAGTTATAAATGTCAAAATGTTCTACAGCAACACAGTTTTATTTTAATATATTTATAGAATTTGTTTCGCAGTTTGTCTCAAAAGGGAACTCCTGGTTTTACACATCAAAGTATATTAGATGTGGGGTTGGCTGTTACATATGTGGGGGGGGGGGGCAGATATAGCCTTCAGGAGCTGCACTTAAAAGGCAGTTGACTGCTTTATAAGTGTTTTGTCACTTGAGTCACTGTCATTTGAGACAGAAGATGCAACTCTTTAGTTGCATTGCTTGTGAGACAGCATCAAAAAGGGAGTCCACAGAAGAATGGAACTTTTATTTATTCTTTTGTGTGATCTGTAAGGAAAAGAGTAACATGTTCTGCTTGGAAGAAGCTCACCTCTCATGAAATATGTGGAAATCTGTCAAGTAAAATGACTAATCTGTTGTTAAAATAATGTCTGAGCCGAGTCAGGGTAGGCAGTGCACATGTAATGGTCCATATCAAATGACTCATGCTGTATGGCGGCACTGCATCAAGATAGAAATAAAGCCATTTTTCTTTTCTACTCCGTTCTTTCCCTTCAGTTTCCACTCTACAACAGAAGAGGAGGAAATATTATTTAACTTTTTTTCATGATTCCATTTGATTTGCATACGAACTATAAAATACTAAAGAATAACAATGAATTATCAATGACACATTACAATATAGACCGCTTGCACAGTGATACCAGAAAAACATAAAACATAAAATGATGACTTCAGCTTATACGTTACTTGGGTATTAAATTTAATGGTCTTATAGTCCTAAGTGCCTTTTTCAGTGTTTTTTTTTTACTCATTTGACTCCCTAAGCAACAGGATAAAATTTGCCTGTGTGCAAAATATTACTGGAAATAATTTAGTATAATATGAGCTAACAGCAGGATTTGATGCAAGCTCCTTTTGACCCAAGAAAATCAGGCAGCGGACTCTCAACTCAGGAATAAGCTCCAAAAAAGGAAGAAAATTAGGAAAAAACTAATTTAATCACTAATTGGATGTGATCCACACAGTCTTCTACATATTGTAATAGTATTACAGACCAGCATAGTTGTTTAGCACAGTTGGATTTAGAGTGATTTTATTTCAATTTGATTAAAGTTTGAGTCCTGCATCAATAATTTATTTTTCTTGACAATCATGTTTAGATGCAGAAATCGATTTGACATCTAAATCAAGATTTTGGTGTGGAAAAAAAAATTGCTTTGAGCCCAATTTTAGCCAAGATGAGTCTTTTTAATCATAAAAAATTCTCTCATGAGGAGAGGGTAGTTAATAATTTAGCAATTTTTGTTAAATATTACCCTCAAGAGCCATACGAGAAAACCTAAATTTTAGGAATTAATCAGTTGCATGGGTCATCAAATCTGAGTAATGGTGATGTGTGTCAGTGTGGTAACGTGTGTAACATGACAGACACTCACTGTGCTCATAATATCTGCAGAATTTGGGCGCAAAATGCACTAAAACATTTCTCAAATTGAATTTGTTTTCATGTGTTTTAATGGTTTTTCTAAAAGTTTCAGATTTCTGATGTGAGCTGAAGAAAATCTTATTGATGCTTATTCATTTCAAAACAAAGTTTTGCAAATAAAAAGAAGAACAAGAGTAGGACATTTACATTTCAAAAATGTTCAATATCAAACAAACTTAATATAGACTCTCAATTGCAGGATGAGTGATAAATATTTTACAACTAGCAGATCAAAAACTGGACTTTTTCTTCGTTCTTGGAGATATTTTGTGCAGAATTTTCATGTATCTAGTAATCTTTAGAGTTTAGAGATCTCAACTCATCTCTCAAACCATCAATCGTCTCAATCCAAATCATTATTGTCCTCAGAAGGTCGTTTATTCTTTAGATGTAAGTGGACTGCAGTGTGTTGACATAAAAGTTGTCTCTGTGTTGTACGATGTGTTTGTGAAACTGTTTGATTTTCCTCTTAAAAGGTCTGAATATTCTTTACTGCACCAACTAAAGAAAAGACACAGCACAGCTTCTGTTTGGGTGTTTCTGTTTGAGTATGTTGTTGGGTTTAAAGTTCACCTGGATGTTATGTTTGGAAAGAATTAAAAGGAAACTCTGCACTTTTTAGTTTGAATTAAAAAGCCTCCTTGGATAAGAAGAAAACATCATCAAGAATCAGTCTTGAAAAACAAAACAGCTTTTTTTCTGCTTAGAAACTGTATTAATGGGTCTTTACCAATGCAATATTTTAGTTTCTGGGCATTTTTTGACACTTTCATGTAAACTTGTTAAATTCTACCCTTTTTGGTCTAAAAACGTCTTAGTGACGCCCTCTTAGGGTTGAAGTGTGGCTATTGAAATTTGTGATTGGCTGAAAGCGGTACATCTTTTCCCATATTCACATCATAGGCATCGTCTGTAAGACACGCCCCCTGGGGTATAAAACCATCTCTCAGACACACTCGCCCTGTTGTCTCCAGCATCTCACCAATGAGCTGCACACAGGGATTTAGAGCAACTGGCTGAAAACTAAGAAAAAGAGAATAACTACTAATAGTAAAAGAATAATTAAATCAGGACAAAGCCTTCAATTTTAATGCAGTGATTGTGATTGTTGGGATATGATTTGTGCATGTTATATTCTCATCATCCTCCGGCATTTTTTTCAGGCATTTACTTAGGCACCTCTCTGCAACACAGCCGAGTCACACTCGCATACACACTCGAGCTAATCTGAACGTAGCTCTAGCACTCTGGCTAACAACAAAGTATCACTAACCCCTGCTTTCAACTGAACGCCCAACAGACGCGCAATGTTAGTGATGCGTAATACGCAGCTAATAGCCGCCATTAAAGTCAATAAGACCATTTCCACTAAGCACAAAGTAGCGTGCATGAGACGCGTCCTAGCAGCATACGCAGCAGTTCTATTTTTTACGCGGTACACTTCTAAAACGCGTCAAGTTCATCAGTTTAGTTTGGACCAGACAGGAAATCAGGCCTTCGTACCCGGAAGTTTCAAAATAAAAGGACACGTGTGGATTTCCCTTTGCGAGACTACGAGAAAGTACACTACCTGTGATGGGTTTGAAGTCCGTAGGTGGTGTGAAAAGAACCCACATACCTTCTGGATACACGTTGTCATCTTTGTCCCTGCTTGTTGTTGTGTGTACTGACGAAATCACGCGCATTTTCACTATTCTCATGAGATTTCGTGTTCTTTCGGGGCCCCCCCTCCCGCCTGTATGCTGCTCCCCAGACAAGCCTCCTTGGATGCATTTTTAACTTTTCAAAAATTCAGTTAGTCCAAGGATGTCATCTGAAGGAGAAGTTCTTCTTTAAGCATTAAGTTAGACTCTATGAAAACTAAAGTTTTAATTAACCCTCAACATTTAGATCTAGTATACATAAATTAATACACCAGAAGAATATTTTCTGAGCATTGGCACCTGCTCACCTGGACTCCACCCATAAAAAATAGTGTGATGCATTATTTAGAAATGTAGAACCCAAAAATACATAAATATACTGTATGTGTTTATGAATTATCTTTTCATTTATCCATGGGGCATGATGACTCAAATACAGAAGAAATTGGAAACAAATGAAAGAACAATAAATGTCTAAAAGTAGGAATATTTAACACTCCAAACACACACAAAAAACCAAACATCTAGATATTTTTGGTTTAAAGTAAAAAGAATGTGCCAAATTTTTCAGTTGCTGAGTGACGGAAGCTATTAACACAGTGGCGGTCAAATCAAATCCAAAGCCATCAAATTAAAAAGTCAGGAGAAAACCACAGGAAGGAAACAACCCTACTGAGTATCCCCAAAGCAGTAAATTGGTTAAATAATTGGCTGTTAAAAATGTGAGAAATTAGCTTTCATTAACATCCATCACAGCGAGGACCTTTCTGCATAATGGATCCGGTGAATATTAAAAACAAAACAATCTTAAAAATTCCTTTTAATCTTCCTCGATAATAAACACAAAACATATAAATCTATTGAATTAAATAATCAAATAATTAATATAAAATGTATGTCAAACCTTCTTGGCAATTTTTGCAGGATCACTGAGTCATTCTGCATTTACATGTTCAGCATTTGACCCAGAAGTGTGTTGTACACAGATGATAATGATCCTGTGAATATAGAGATCAAAGTCTTCTCGTTACAGTCATTAAGCATCCCAATAATTGCATGTATGAGGACAGCCTTATCACCTTGGCCCACACAGAGGCCTTTTCCATATCTTTCGCTCTCAGACGGCTGACCTGCGCCTGCCGCTCGCCACGCTGCCAAATAAAAATACCACAGGCATTACCTCTGTGGCCAGCCTGTTGTGTTCATTTTTGAAATTTTCTAATGAAGCAAATCCTTCGGAAAAACAAAAAAGTTTGAAACGCCTTATCACTTCTGGACAACTAGTTGGTGATTAAATGAAATGCAGGAAAAGACGAGCCTGGAGAGTTAAACTTCACAGCTACAGGGAACTTGTTTACCTTGGTTCCAATTTAAAGCTTCTGGCGCTTTATTCCATGTTTTTGTTGGCCGCAAAGATAATTGTCATTAGAAAGTAAGTATAAAAATGCCAGTCAGCTTGGAAAACACGTTCTATAATTTCTGCTTTTCATTTTCATCTGGCAGAAAACGTTTGTTATTTTGCTTTTTTAATCAAGTTAATAAACTGGTTTGAACCCCAGTTTGAACATCTCTGATGACTAATGAATCCAAACCTGGTGTGATTAGAATCCGACATGATACTACACTAAAAAAAAAAAAAAAAAGAAATCTCACTGTTGTTGACAATAAAACATATTATGAATTACCCCTCCTTTCCACCGGACACGTAACAAACACATAACGTCAGTCAAGCGTAATACGCGGCTGATAGCCGCCAATAAATTCAATGGGACCGTTTCCACCGGGTGTGAAGCAGCTCGAATCGCACGCGTCTCAGAAGCATAGTGTCACGGCCTTCACACAGCAGTTCTATTTTTTGTGCACAACGCTTCTAAAACGCGTCAAGCTCAGCAGTTTAGTTTGGACCAGACAGGAAATCAGGCATTTGTACCCGGATGTTTCAAAATAAAAGGACAAGTGCAGATTGGTGTTTGCGAGACTACAAAAAAAACATACAGTACCTGTGACGGGTTTGAAGTCTGTAGGTGGTGTGAAAATAAGCCACATACCTTCTGGATAGATGTTGTCATCTTTGTCCCTGCTTTTTGTTGTGTGTATTGACGAAAGCACATCTCTCGGGACCAGCAGTATGGAATGCTTTACGCAAGTGATACGCGTCTGAAACGCTCCCAGTGGGAGGGGACGCACAGCTGATTTCACAAGCAAAATGCTATACACCGCTGACACGTCCAGTGTAAATGAGGGGTTAGTCAAAAACTTGTTATTCTTTTTATTTGAAAGTAAATAATTTTATATACAGAACTTTGTTTGAACTCATGACATCATTTTTATTACAAGTTTACTGAAACTACAATGTATCACATGTTCATTGTGATCAGCAGCTAACAGCAGCTCTTCTGAGTCAAAGTTTTTTTTCGATGCCAGAAACTTTGAGTGTCATTGTGAGTAAATGTTTGTTTTTTTGGTTGAAGCTTTTTCTCCCTTTGTATTTATTGTAATCGAATAAACCAAATTATATTATAACTTGAACGCTTCAAAGATATAAAGTTAAACCACTTTTTATTAAAAAACTACTTTTCTTTCTGAGCTCATTAATGGTTAAAACAATGAAATAAAGTGTTGTGTTCTCTAGTCACTAAAGGTTAGGAATATTTAGAATGCCCCTCAAATTTTTTACTTACCACAACTTTTAAAACGGAACATAATCTGACTACGTACATTTTTAAAAGGCACATGTCCAATTCTTCAATCAGACCCCCCCCCCCCAAAAAAGTCTGATATTAATACATGAATCCACCACTAAATTTTCTGGTTCTGTGACAATCTGTATATAAAAACTACCTTTTATCATGTTTTTTTCCAGTTTTGACATTATGCAGATGGACATGTGACAAGTTATTGACACCTTGACATATTTTTGTTGTTGTATATCCACCACTGTTTGCTTTTGTCTCAAATTGTTTCATTTGAAAATATTACCATTCCATCCGTCTGCCTAAATGCTCAACTCCATTTTCAGCACATTTCACCTAAAAGTTGATCATCTTTTTAAACACTATATATATTTTTTTAAATTTTGGTGCAGATGGTGTTTTAAGCAAATATCAAGCTGATAAAGAACTAAGAGCACATCTGAGACAAACTGAATAAGAGATGAAAATAAAAGTATCCTCACCTGAGAGTGAACATCTCCACACTGGAATAGGCGGAAACAGAGATAAAGGCAGATACAGTTTCCCTCTGTCTCATAGGTGCAGCTGGAACCATGACCATAAAGTTACTATCCAGCCTACGTTCAGTAAGGGGAGGCTCAGTTGGGTTCTGGTAGAGCTTCACACCACCAATCCTCTTTAATGGTGTGGAGGTAAAGGAACCAAACAGCCCCTCCTGATTTGAGCGTATGAAGCTGTCCTTTCTAAACTCGTCTGAGTGGCAATCTCCAGCTTCTGTGGCCTGCAACATGTAGTAGAGCTCCACTGGTGTGCCCTCAGACATTTCCACATTCCTCTGGCGTCCTGGTACTACGCTGGGTGGGCTGAACCAACTGGCAAGGGGCTCCAGCTCAGCCACACAGAGTCCCAGCCCCCCCTTCAGTTGGCAGGTGCCTCGTACCTCCTGGGTTTCATGGAAAGCAAACATGTGCACACAGGGCAGCTTGTCAATTGTGCTGTAGTCATCCCAGTCCCTGCCTGCAACATAAAACAACACCTGGACTTTGGGCTTAGCCAGATGAATTCTAGTATTCATGATAAATGTTTGCACCTTCCAGTTAAAAGTAAAAACTGAAGAGGCAGGAAAAGTTCCAGGAGTCTGTAGGAGTTCTAAAGGAACCGCCTGCTCCACAGAGAGAGGTCCATAGCTAGCGTTAACCGAGGGCAAACGTCTGGCCTGGTAGATGAAGAAAGGTTCAGTCCGTGACATTAGGCTAGAGTTCCTCATGAAGTCCTGGTTGGCCTCCTTCAGGAAAAAGGCCAAGTCAGCATTCAGCACCTGATAGTTGACTGGCAGGTATGTTGGGATGGAGGGATATCTCTGCAAACTTTCCAAGACTCGACAATCGAGTACTAGAAGACAGAAAAGAAGAACTGAGTTAGTAAAGGCTCCCTAACAAATCATGTTTTACAAACTTCCCTGTAGTATGCTGTAAATACACTGTGTAGCTTTGCCCAGCTTAGCAGTTGAAATAC
Organism: Pachypanchax playfairii; assembly: GCA_006937955.1. Classification (NCBI taxonomy): domain Eukaryota; kingdom Metazoa; phylum Chordata; class Actinopteri; order Cyprinodontiformes; family Aplocheilidae; genus Pachypanchax; species Pachypanchax playfairii. Next base: position 1,365,031 of record SSNP01000011.1, read on the forward strand.
TACACAGTAGACATAAAGATGTTTTTAATCACAGCAAGAGTGGGCTCTGACCTTCTTCTTACAATCAGTCCACCGTATGGTTACACTCCCTCAGCACACCATCTTCATGCTAGTATCTGGGATATTTCCTTCCACTGATCACGCCTGTAAATCAATGTCCAAACTGGCAATAAATCAGTCTGATTTATGTTGCTTTTCCTGACCTCAGTTCTGCTGCATCACACAGAGACACGGGAGCAATCCAAATCTTGGAATATACACATGCTAAATTAAAGACTCTCTGAGGTAAACGCCAGACTTTATCATTACACTAGAAAAACACTTCTGAGGAGCAGAACAGTGCTAGGTGATTTTCCTCTTATTTGAATATGCAGGAGCTTTGTGGCAAGAGGCATTTTACAACACAAGACATAATGCTGTAAATGAAAATAGCTATAGAATAAAAAAAACAATATGCGTTATGTTGTTTATGCTGTATGTTACAAATATATGGTATGGTAGTGCACATATTTTCTTCTCCAGATAATTTTTTTTTTGCAGATTCCCTAGAAATGTTAATCCTTTGCTTCTTGAAATCAGCCGCCAAAAGTCTCCACCTCAATGCACCTGAAGATGCATTTACACCTGCCAGCTGCCTTTTCAGGGAAAGATCTGCACTGGCGATGCCTCAATCCTGAAGCCAATTCAGCTTTAGCAAACAGTCTTGGTGCTTGCTACACAGATTTTATCTCACATATAAAATCAACATTTTTTATCTGCTATAATCTATCTTCAGATGCAAACCTTTGATAAACAAGTCAGGGTAGCCACATATTAACACATTCTTCAAAGAACTGAAACAACCCAAATCCTAAAATCTGTCATCAAATTCATTTGCATAATGCTTAGGAATTACCTCTAATATTTGCTAATTTAACAAACTAGTTGAATTATTTATGCAGAATTGAAGCCAAAGTCTGATATAGCGGCAGAAAAGAATGTAACCTGCCAAACCAAAATTGCACAAGAACAGCTAAAGGTGACAGACAGACACTTAAAATGACTTTAACACTTAAAAAAAAGTTCTAAAATCATCTGATTACTGTGCCAGACACTCCTTGACCACCAATCAGGACTGTTCCGGTCACATGGGACAAACCCAACTCCCCCACACTGTGCAGATTATTTTTATATTTTAGTTGTAAAGCCGAAAGAGTTCAACTATGTTTTAAATCTAAAAACATCTGCTTACTAGAGACTAAAACATCTAGTAGCATAACTGCCAAATCTTCCTTTAGAAAGATTCTTTCAAACTTCAGACTTTATTCCCACTATGTAAATGAAAAGCAATAGGGCAGATCTCATGCACACAGAAAACTCTAAATGTGCAGTCATCTCTTCATAAAATAAGGAGTTAGTCAAGTGGAAAAGTGGAAATGGAAGAGAAAATGGAAAATCTAACATAAATTAGGACCTTGGTGTGCCTGTGCCAAAGTCTTACTCTCTCAGAAATATAGTGTACATGCAATAATTACTGAACTGTGAACTCAAAATCAGAAATGAACTCACGAGCAGTATATCATTTCCTTTTAAACCATGTTTAGTTTTTGTTTAAGAAAATCAGCTCCAGAGGCTTTTTTATGACCATATACAGCCAGAGTTTCCAGGAAATCTTAGTTTATGCATAATATGCCTGTGTATCGCTGAACATATTGTTGCAGAAGTAAACTGGATGTTTTCCAATTCTTTTGACTTCTGACCTTGGCACATTGTGGTTGCATATGTAAACCATTAGTATAAGAAGTCATGTGGGAGAACAATTGTTATTGCTTTCACATATCATGTTAGTATCTCACAAAGTATATTATTGTCTCTTCTTCTCACAGAAACTATAAAAATTAGACACATATTATTATTATTACACATATAATAATTGAATAGGAGAATCATGTGTGATCAGAATAGTTATGTCAGAATCAGATTTATTTGGCCAAATATGTTCCATTTACAAGAAATTTGTTACGGCTCACTTTTGACTTGTACAGACAGACAGACATAGGATAATAGATGGTGTTGGACATAGAACACAGAACATGGCAATAATGGCCGATCCCACTCTAATGTACTCGTATCCGTATCAGTTAGTTAACCGATACCATGAACTGATACTTAAAGAGGCCATTTCACACAAATTTCATGACTTTGTGGTTATTTCTGAAGTATTAACCTGTAATATGAAACATTTTACATCTAAAAACCATTAGGAAACACTGATTAACAGACTTTTCAATCTATCTGCGTCAAAATTCAGATGGCTTCCTCACGCTTCGGGCTGCAAATTATTAATATTCATAATTCAAATTTGCTGGACTCAGATTTGCTAACAAACCAGAGGAATTTAAATTTGATAGCCATACTGTAGAAAGTGTTAACAGAGTTCCTTCCAGAGAAATTCAAAGACTAACAAATATAAAAGATTGATCAGCTTAGAAAGGTGTTACTGTACGTATGTACAACACAATCCAAAGACTTAACTACATAAATAAAAATATAAATAAAGGTTAAGATTTTGTGGTAGAAAACTAGAAATGTTCAGTAAAGTTTAGTGAAGCCATATTAACAACGATAAATTTAAATTATGAATTGTTTGATTCATGTCCTGCACTTCCGTCTCCGTGTTGTGACACATCGATTTTCTCTAGCAGCTTGTTCTTGCTCAGTATTAAGCTGGTGACCATCTTCAGTTGTCATTAGGCAAGAAGTAGAAAACTCACACACACTGTTTGAACATGCAAAAACCATTAAAAAATACCCCCGTCAGGTTTTGAATGTTCAGATCTTCTCACTTCTTGACAACAGTACTATTAACTGCACCACCGTGCAACCCTGCTGTGATACAGCTGAGGCTAAATTTTGCCTTTAATTATTGCCAAACTCGTCAAATCCTATATTTTTTCCCCCCAATTATTTAATTCGTTTCATTCATTTATTACGACATCTCCACATGTCGGCTCATAAGTTGTTTCCTTTTTTATTTTAACCCAATGGTAGCGCAAAGAGAGGATGACAATATCAGCTTCTTCATCAGGAAGTTATTAATTTATATCAAGAACTAATAGACGCCTTGTCATGAGATCCTGTAACATTCATGCTAATGATTTTTTGTGAGCATCTGGGCTTTTTATCTACAGACAAAATTAGCTTGACATTTTCCTTTTTTAGCTAAATATGTCAACTGCTGTTGGGCAGGCTGCCTAAAATGGCTAAGCTGATAATATTCTCTGTATGTTTTGCTTACAACCAAATTTAAACATGTTCATTCAAAATGTAGAGTGATGCTTCCGAATGCCAGCGCAGCTTCATGGCCATCTTATAGGATCCTGGCAGACCCTTTCAGTGCAGACATAGTCTGTGAAAACAAGATGTGTTTGACTGATAAAATCAACCTGTTACTTAACAAGCACAGACTTTAGCTCTGGCCGTAACACAGCTCAGTGGAAGACAATCTTTGAGTCGCTCAAAGGAAATTGCTTTTAAATCTCTGTCAAAGCCAGTCTATTTTCTGTGTGATCTAGTTTCTGAAGAAGCAGTATACAACCATGCAGTACGAAATAGCCTTACAATATATTTTAGTTCCAATTACTTTGCTTGTCACTTAAAAATATCTGATGCCATTCTTGCATATCCTGTCAATTTAGGCTTTCCAATTTTGCTCATGTCAGACGTGGCTATGCAGAGGTGTGTAGGGTGAGAGGCAGGTCCCAGATGAGTGCTGACAGGCCAGGCAGAACACGCTCACTCATCAACCACCAGGGCTTAGCGGTCGGGTTATGTAGAGCTAGAACAAGAGTGGCAGAGCAAAGACAGGGCTTCAACACACACCGAGGCTAAGTAAATGAGCAGTCACAACAAAGGACACCAGCAAAGGAGAGGCGATGTTCCTGATGCCTGCTCCCGGGTGTAATGATGTAGGTGGGGATGGTGGTGAATGGCAGTCTGGTTAGCTGGCAGCTCAGCTGGTGATCTCTCTGCTTCATCACACATGTCAAGATGGGCGAGATGTAAGGAGTGAGGACAGAAAGTTAAAAAAAGTAGATGGTGAGCATCAATGAATTAGTTAGAGAAAAGTTTGGTGAACTTGTTCAACTTAGAGCAACATCTAATACACAATTCCAAAACTGCTTTCTGCTGTCTGAAATATACAGTATGTTTTCGAAGAAAGGAAAAAACAACAAATTACAGTGAAAGCTGATGACACACAGAAAGGATTTTTGTCTTGGTTTGTGATTACACTCGTTGACCTTTAATGCGACCCTGTATAATACTTACATGTTGCCTTGAATGCCAAACAGGACAGTCTCAAGTAGAAGGGATGGGATAAAACTCTCCAGTCCCATTGAATTACCAGCATCATACTTCTCACCATGTTCAATTAATGAGGGCTATTGAATTTGTGACCATGCGTCAAGAATAATAAATACAATATTTCCTTCAAGGATCATTTGCAGATGATTTATGCTTTCAGGCCACAAAGAAATTCAAGAAAGAGGGACTGGAAGAGGAATCAATAAGTGACACAGTATGATATTACTTCATGTCAGCCTCCATAGAGGAGAAATCATTCAGGCAGATAGAGGTCTGGGGAGTCTGCGGAGCTCCAGTCAAAATGGAACATTTTTTGCATTTTTAAAGGCAACGTGTTGGGCAGGTTAGTTTTATTTATTTGTTGCAAGAGTTGCATGCAGTGCAATATAAATGCTCATTATTAAGGGTCAGTTTGAATTCGTCTAAGTGTGTAAGTGTGCTGGCAGCCTCCTGATGGACCAGCTGGGGATGTCTGTTGCCACGCTTCTAATGGATGGCCACATTTAGGACGATAAGAGCTAATAAAGAGTAATTGGCTTGTGGCTTCTCTGGGAGGGAGGAAGAGGCTATTTTGAGTTCATGAGCGAAAGCATCATCTGAGGGATTAAAAAAGAGCATCGAATGATTCAAAAATAAACTCCGTAGCATCATGCCACACGCCTAAAGTTGTAGATGGAACAGACAAATGTAAATCAGATTTGAGTGGGTGGGAAAGACAATAGGGATGTCATTAAGAGGCTGAGATAAGCTTCCAGGTGCTGTAAGGAGGTCGGATACGTCTGGAGCTGTGTTATCGTGGCACGGGACTCTGAACTGAGTGGCAAGACCTCTAAACAGCACTGCCTTTGTACCATCATGTGGCTGGAAAGGAAAGGAGGCAAAGAGCTTTTGGATCTGGTTGGGAAAATGAAACAAGTACTCATCTATGTTTTCATCAGTATTCCCACGACCCCCCTGGACGTGTTTTAAACATAAACTGAGGTCTTTAATGAATCTTTACACATTAGATGGGTAAATCTAGGCTGAATGCAGAAGAGTTGACAGGGCAGTCAGATGTTTATTATTAAGTTTACTCCAAACACTTCATTTATTTATCTTTTTATTTCTTTTTTGGCCACCTATCAGATAGAGTGAAGTTAAAAATGAAGATACTGCAATTTAAAACTGAAGTGCTAGACCTCTTTGATGAATAGGACGAATGCATACTTCATCAACGCGGATGTAGGTCAAGCTAGTTTATCCTATTTTTCCACCTCAGGTTAAAGATCCTTGATAAAAACATTTGGAAAATAAGAACTTTAAAATATGGCTTCAAAAACTTGTAATGGATGAGATGTGTGACTTTCTTGTGTTTGTGAACGATGTAAATTAAAACTGAAATGAGTGTTGAGACGACAAATGGATTCATTCATTCATTCATTCATTTCAAAGTTCTCCTAAGTCCCATTATTTATAGTAAGTCGTGGAACATAAATTGTGTAAATGAAAAGCTCAGTGTCGCTCAGTGTATTTTAATGAGGAAGCTAAGCTGCTTCATCAACAAACCTTTCCCAAAGTTCACATAATAAATAGAAAGTTCTGCCATAATCTCGCTTAAACTCAATTTCACAAACTGTGCTTAATAACAGAGTGCTTTTTTTCTTTTCTAATGTTTTTTTTTTTTTTTGCTATCAACAAATGGCACTTACATGGATAATTCCTTTATTAATTAATATGGAAAAACTGCATAATTTGGAGGCTGTAAAAAACATCTGGATTGTGACAAAAGAAAATGTATTATAGGTGCTGCAACCTGAGGCAGAGATTCATCTGTGTGAGTTCAGTTAAAACGGGTTTATTAAAGATAAGGTTAGTAGGTGGTTTGAAAAGAAGTGAAACTGCTGAAGACTACTTGGTAAACTATAAAATAAGGTTTCTATGAGATAGCTGTAAATTTAATGTAATAAAGACATCCCATGCTGTTGCAGACGTGGCTGCACTTAGTGTGAACCTTAATGCAAAGGTCAAAACAGCTGCTGGTCCAAGTAAAAATAGACGAAAGAGCATTTTTGGTGCTCTTAAGCCTGTCACACACAGTGCTCATTAACATGAACAGCAACTGAAAAGCTGTTTTCTTCTACATATTTGGGTATTTTGGGTTTATTTGTGCATAAGCTGGTCTCTAGTCTCACTCAATCAACTGCCACCGACTGGTAGTGTGCAAGTATTTTCGTATTGTAAGAATAATGGCATAATGGTAGAATGACTAAATGATGTTTGTCAATACATGTTTCATAATAACATGCATGTTTTCTACCTGAGTAGACAAAAAAAATTACTTGAAATGTATGTTTGAAAAAAAAGATGTTTAACTGTAAAAAGTCATGCCATAGGATATCTTCATTCATGCATGAAAGGGTTATGACTTCAGTTAAATCCCATGAGCTTGTTTTTGCTAATGTCTTCTCGACAAAATGCAAAAGAAAATAAATACCTAAATGTGTATTTTGGCTATTTTCTATTCATTGGTGTGAAAAGAACTTATGGAATCAAAATGGCTCAAAATTTAAGTCGTGGATTTACATGACGTGCTTTGGCCTCAGCCCGCAAACATCTGACGTGACAACCGTATTTAGCAGTTCCTATCTTTAGGTGGCGCCTCAGGACTTAATGAGTTAATGAATTCTGAGAAACATTCCCTTCGGTTTGCATTTGCGAGTTTACGTCAAACTGCAGATTGCTTTGAAGCAGCTGTCTCACTGTGACATCCAAGTGTTTGTGTGAACCTCCATCATCTGAGATCTGACATTTGGCACTAAAACAACATTAAGCTGCATTAGAATATAGCAGCACATTTTAATCCTGAGCTGAGAGCATTTAGTGTATTCCCACATGTAAAAAGGATGTTTTTATTCTCATTATTTCAAGACTGTAGAGACGACATTAGCGTTAGCTGATGTTGCACTTTGCACAGACACCATATTACTCTTTGTTCTTGTCATTCCTCATTTGAAAACAGGTCAAGGAACTTCCTTCCTACCCTGAATTGCATTTTCTTCACTAACCTGAACTGAGGGACAACAGATGAAACCACACAGGAAACAGTATGGAAGACTATTTATAGCTTGAACAACGTACCTGCACATTCAGATCTATCATCACTTCTCAGGTTGTATGATCATTTACTTCCACACTCCTACCATAAACTACATGTTAGTTTATTCTGAAACTGGTCAAATAGCACCACATGTATTGTTGTTCTATTGGGGCATCCAGTACACTACTACAGCCTGTTTCCTGTAAATAAATTCTACAAATATGAGTTTATTCTGAGGCATCACATCTCTGCCAAAAATCACAGGCGAGCACATTGTTATACTTACTCGCATGAACACAGCACGGAAAGTTGTCCCCTACAACTCATCTGTAGGCTATGGTAACTCTTTAGATATGGGGGTTAGATTACTGTCATTTTTAATCGACAATTCATTCAACTAGTAATGTATAAACTCTTGTTACTCCCAAATCATTTAAAACATGTTTCACTGTGAGAATTAAAAAGTTGCAACTTCAAGAATTCACAAATACAAAGTCCAAATTTACAGCTGTAATCTCTTCTTTTTGAATACAAAAAGCAGTGTGAGGCTGTAAGTACGTAAACTGTTACACACACACCTTCATTAATAAATGCGCCAGTGAGTTCAGCTTCATGCTCATGATCAGAATTATGCACCCTCCCACAGTTTTTAGCACAGATGTGACACCATAATACTTGTCTATGACATGGACTGTATAGTAGCCACATCAATCATTTTGTTATTTTACATTTTTACAATAGTTTTAAATCTACTACATTGTGTTTTAGAAACTTGTCAGGTGGTAAAATGACAGAGTGAACAGAGTAAGCACAGTAGTTCTCCAGGAGCTTGTCTCCTCTGCTCCTCGCCTTAGCTGCAGGACTTGCAAAATTAAAATGTTAAAACTTGACTTTTTTAAAATTAAATCAATAATCACTAGTATTGCTTGCTCCTTACATCATATTTAAAAACATATATTTAATGCATGTTGTGTAACTTTAAATTATTTGCACAAATGCACATTTACACAGATTTTGTTCAAAAACATTATTGAGCTGTGGAAGTGAACAAACTACAGCATCATTTACTTTTTTATTTATTTTATTATTTGCTTCTAAAATTGTAGAAGACTGCATGTTTTTACAATGACATAAAATAGACCATGATGAACAGCTGTTGTTTCCAATAAATTACACTTACTTCTCATTTTTCATGATGCGTGAAGCAACACGATGCAACAGCTCAGAAAAGGTGTTACAGTCCTTTCCAGCTCATAGTTCAGGTCATGGAACAGAATCTGGCTCTGGCTTTAGAGGCGCTGCCTCTGGATCCGTTCCTACAAGCCCTCAAAAGAAGGAGCTACAGCTAGTAGATCTTCTCAGTCCTGCAGCTGCATTATTGTCATCTTGATAGCAAGAAGCTTTTCCACAAATTCACGAGCAGATGTTACGATCAACACAGAGAATTTGTGAGATATTGGATATACAAATGTCCACAAACTCCATATTATGTAGAAAACAGAAGATTCTTAGTAACGATGCACTCGTAAGGTTCATCATTGTGACCAAAGCTTTAGCCAGATAACTCAAAACCTCAGATGGATTTTGATTACATTTTCAGGAAAGGTCAGAAATGGCTCAAGGAAGAAGTGAGTAGATCTTGGGGGTGATCCGGATCACAGTCTGGATCTAGACTTTTATTTTTTTCGAGTTTGTTTTAACCTTTTACTCTGGTTTTATTTACATTTTGAGTGTATAAGAAATTACATTGTTTAATTCATTGTCATTTTATGGGTTTGTAATTATAATTCAAACTCTAAATGCACTTTCTAATAATATAAAAAGCAAATATATATTCAATAATTATAGTTCTTTTCATTTCTATGGCCATTTTGTGTTTTTTAACTCAGAAACTGTTCATGCTTTATGGTTTGAGCACCGTTTTTGAACTATATTATTCTGTCTTCATTTTTCTTTACTTTTGTTATGCATCTTTTGCTCTTTCTCTAGCTGGGAGTAATACATGGAAATAAAATAAAGTATCTGAACCAGAACCTTAAAATAGAAGCAAATTCTTTAATGAGAGAGATGTCTATAGGTTTCCGGCTCGATCAAGAGGAAGAGCTGAGTGTTTTCACACACTAACAGAATTTGTTTGCAGGTTTCTGTCTAACAATGTGGCAAATACTTTGTATTCAAAGCCTTTCTGTCCAACTGCAAAGCTGAACTTTACTTCCTTGATTGACAGCAACTCATTCAGCACACGGTCTTGTGTGTAGTAATCCTGAAAGACTGGTCAATTCCTCTCCAGCTAGCTGCAGCAATCAACAGCAGGTGGAAAAAAAAAAACAGGTAACAAAACAGAACCTAATTATAATTTTTGTCATAAAAACATTTCTTGGATGCAGAGCTACTCTGTGAGCAGATTGAATTAATCCTAAATAAACCAAGCTAAAGCACTACAGGTTTTCCTAAGTAATTTAAAATTAAACTCAACTAGAATGAAAAAGAAAACTATGAGATTAAACTATATTATAAAGCTTTAAACTCTGACTGTAAACATAGTAAGTGTTTTATGTCCTTGACAGAAATATCAAAGTGTTTTTTTTCATCCCTGTGGAAACTGGGATGGACACTGATAACTGGCATGTTAGTGGCTACCTAATCTGTGCCAGTGAAGTCTCCATAAAACATTTACCAACAAATGATGCAAAGCAGTAGAGAACTGTAATGTCAAATCGGTACATGAACCCCACATAAGCACCATAACCCATAATTCAAAGCAGAGTAACAGGTTTCTGCTCTGGTGAGTAGCACAGGTCTGAGAAGCACAGAGCCATTCAACAAACTGGTATCAAGGGGCGGGGACAGATTCAACAAATGAAAGCCAGGATCAAACACAGGTGAGACAGATAATGCAAATTACATCTACCCCACCCAGGGAACATGACAAGAGCTTTAATTCTTAAATTTGTATTCAGCTATTATGGGCCAGAAAAATAGCTAAAACGGCAATTTTAGTGCTCATGATATTTCTGATGAAATAACAACAGGAAAAGTTCAAAGTTTGCACAACAGTGTTTGCATCAAGTATGGGCTGATATCACTCTAATACTCGTATCAGTATCGATTAGTTAACTGATACCATGAACCAAAACTTAAATAGTGAAAATGTGAAAATCTGCAATAATTTCACAGGAAAATGTTTATTTTTCATTTCATTTTCTTTTAATTTTGTTCATTAAATATATTATATTTTTTGTCGAGTTCACCATCATTTGTTATAACAAGCAGAGAGGAAAATAAAACCATTCATTTGCATTTTTTTGTGCGGTAGAAGTATCGGCATTGGTATTCGGTATCAGCAAGTTCTCAGATCCAAATATCGTATCGGTTTGAAAAAAGTGGTATCGTTTCATTCCTGATGAATTACTATGATTTTTTTTAGATTGGATTTATTTAAAGACTACAGCAGTCTACTTTGTGACTGGCCCTGCCATCAAAAGCCCTTAGCCTATCAATCCTGTCAGAAATGATTTGTATTTCTCCTAAATAAATCTGTTCATCGAACTATCTACAATAGTTAAGATAATAATTGTTCATAAACTTTCCACAAAAACCCCATTCAAATGTGTTACCCGTCCCTTTAACCCTCTGGGGACCAAGGGTTTTTTGGAGAAATAAACTTTAGACTTTTTTTTGTTTAAATGCTACTAAAACACTACCTTTCAATGCCCCATAATGTCCTATACGTTGTTTTTTCATTTTGAATTGAAATATCATAAACGGCTGTGTAAATGAGGCTCCTTTGCTTGAAATAAAGAGTATTAGAATAAAAAATACAAAAAAAATTAGGCAAAAATTAGAATATCACACTTTATTCAAGAAAAACCCACACTAAATATCAATGAATAAGAAAAAAAAATTGACAACCGCGCGTCATGAGCAAAAGACAAAGGCACTGATTGGAACACCGACTTTGACACGACACTGTATCCCTTGTGAATGGGCTAGAGCGATGCCGGAACTACCGTCTGAAAGCTTGGATTCTCCCGATTTAGAGGGGGAAAAAGTACGTTTCTATCTTTTATGGTTCGGAAGCTATGTTCAATTAAACACAACAAGGTCCCTGGCATCGTCGACGATGACAGCGTCCCCGTAGCATTAACATGATCACCTTTATTGCCTAAAACATTGTGGTTTTTTTATATATATATCTACAATATTTCAGTTGTATAGCTGTAAAAATGTAGGTTATTTTGGCTTTCAAATCAATGCTACATAAACATCCAGTATTTTGTAAAAATCTGTCATTGATTCATGTAAGAATAACAGAAACACAATGATGATCAAAGATCTTGGTTTGTATATTTAATGTAGCTGTTTGTTGTGAATCTCAGTTCAAACTGAGAGCTTTCTTAATGAGTCTAATCTGCCTGAGGACGTTTATTGTCTATTTACTGTTAGATTTTTGTTCAGCTGAAAGCATCTTTTGAATCAGTGTTTCAACGAGAGATAGAAAGCCTGTAGGAGAATCTCTAAGCAGTGTGTGCTGTATAAACATGTGCATTTGGTTCGGTCGCAGCACTGCCATTAAAATGATTAAACCCTACTCCAATGCTCTTTTCTTGGTACTCTGCATATCGCTGCTGCCAAGTTGTTACAGCATAGCTCTTTTTTAACAACACAAAGAGATACAGCAAATATAAATCACAAGTTCACTTCCCAGTTCCCTCAGTGAAATTGAGTTTTGAGTTCAGCGCTCTTATCAAATAATTGATGGAATTCTATATCCTTAACTTTCAGGTTTTACGTACCGTGCATGCTTTTTTTGGGGGGGGAGAAGCGGTATGCTTTTGTTTTCAGAGTCTTGACTTTTGTCTCAGAAATTGTTTCATGTCTTCTAAATCCCATTCCGACAGAACTGGGTGATTTTTTTTTTCCCACTCCCATCTGTCTTTGCTCACTGGAGGAAATTATCTCAGAGATCAACTCGTGTTTCTCTTCTGGTCAGCTCGCAATACACCTTCATACATATGTCTCCTTTAAACAAAAGTTGCCCAGATCCTGAATATTTCCTGGGATGAACACCAACGGTTTATGATAAAAACAGATGAATGCGAAGCCCGACATGCTCAGTTCGGTTTCATTTATACTCGGCTGTGAGTGGCACCGTGAACAAGATAAAAAGCAATATAAGGACGTGTTCGTTCCAAATGTTCTGCAGTATAAAATATTCACCCAAATAAGGTTTTCCAGATTTGGATTGATTTTAAAAAAAGCTCCAAATGTAAAACTAATATAATGGTAGTTTGTTTCTTCTTTGTAGGTTAAATTAGCCATCCCACACATGGCATCTGCAATTACACCGATTACATCACTTTGACTTTCAACAGTCGCCACACTCTCAGAACAACTAATTACAGGGTTTCCACACAACATTCTTCAAGGTTCAGCAGGACCGTATTTTAAAAAAGCTGTAACCAGACAGTAAACAGTAATCAAACACAGCCCAGCAGGGCTAAAGAGTTCTCGCTAACTACCTGTTCACGCTTATCTTAGGGATATACTGTAGATGCAAAACGCTGTTGCTACCCAGTTTTTTAACAAATTCAAATCCATGTAATGATTACTACTGGCATAATACTCAGTTTGAAAGGAAATACAGGCAACAAATTTGTTTTTAATTGCCCATTGATGATGTTTAGAGTCAAGGTTTTAGTCACCTTCAAGACAGTCAAAAATCCATCTCCAGTTTACATTTCTAAATGTTTACACCAGTTTCATATGTTGTGGAAACAGCTATAAAACCATGGATAATATCATCAGAGTCATTATGCTCCATTCTGGTAGGGCCACGAACATCTATTCAAGTTTGATAAGATATTTCAGTCTGGACCAACCATTAAGCAATAAAAGGTTAATAAAATAAAGATAGAATAAATCCAAAGTGTCAGCAGGACGAGGCAGCTCTCAGTCTTCATTTACATTCTTGTTTGATTTGATTCCCAGTTTAAATCAAACTGTATTTTTTAAGGCTAATCCTTCATCATCATTGGGGTCATTCCGCTTCAGCTTGTGGTGGCTCTTCCTAATTTGTGTGAAATTGAGGGCCTCGGGGTTAAGAGTAGAATCTGCTGCCACAGATAGTGTCTGAAACTCAGAGCTTACGAACAGCCAGCGCTGCAACTGGGAGGACACCATGGAGCACCACACGCCCAGTGACTCACCACTGCCTGTGTTTCGACTGGACGGATCTGATCCTCCAGTCATCAGTCTACTGACCCCAACCCCAACCCTATGTTAGATAAACAAATCAGAATCAAACACTGTAGGCTGCCAAAAAAAAAAAAAAAAAAAAAAAACAAGAACTGAAGGGCAAAATGACAACATAAAATATGTGTCGTTGCTGCATCTGCTTTGAGAGAATTAATAACGAGCTTGTGTTTGTTAATTTTCAGACAGGGAAGTTTGTACTGTACTTTCAGTCTGTGTTTTTGCTTTGGTTTGTGCTGAGCCTGCAGTTTGAGGAGAGTGGACTGTGTCCTATAGTGGAAGAGTGTCTGACTATAAACCAGAGGGATGCCAGTTTGAACCAAGCCGCCCTCCCTTCCAGGACACCCATTAAGATTTAGCCTCTCCTGCTTGAATGTCTTCTGTGCTGATTGTACTCTAAGGTAGCCATTTCTTTCCTGCTGATTAGGACCCAGTGATTGTATTAAAACTGATTGGAGACGCACACATACACAAGCACTCCTATTACGTCAAGTGTCATTGAGCCTTTGGTCAAAGTGTCCTTCAGGTCATTCAGAATTCATCTCAGTTGTAGCTGCTGAAAACATGATTATTCTGACGAGGTATTTCTGTCGAGTGTTGTGTTTCAAATCAAAGTAGCAAAAGACTTCACATTGTATGATGAAAACCACCCAGTTGAGGGTTTTTAACTCTATTTCACACCAGCTGGTCCACTTTTGTATACTCTAGCACAGAAACTCCAACAGCTTTAAATGTGACTACTTCCATAGATTACTTCAAATATACAAAAAAAAGACTGACTTATTTTAAAGCTCTTTGTTTCGATCTATAAAGACACCGTGTCAGAAGAAACTAATTCATTTGTTATGCAGCTGTACATTAGTTTTTGTCACAGAAGACAGAGCACAACAAACAGCAGACGGCAGAGATTATTCACAAACAAAACAGAGCGCTTAGGGGATAAAACTAATACTTTATTTCAAAATCAAAATTCTGCTGTAGTTTTTTTAAGCCGCTCCTTATCGCTTTTCCACCGCATGAGCACGCCACTCTGAATCATAAAGAGATGCACGACTCCTATTTCAACATAATCTGGACAATCAATCAGCCACACCACAAAGGAGTCAATGGGCCTTGACAGTGTGTACCTGTCAGATCATTGCCTTTAATGCAATAAGGCCTGATGCCTCTCAAAGATAGTGACAGCTCTGCACACAACCGAGCGATGCACCCTTCAGATGCACCAACAACTTTTTGTACAGCAGCTATGTATTTTAAATCAGTGTTGCTTTATGAGTTAAAGCTACAGACACAATACTGCTGAAACTAAAACTGTTAAAAGATATAAATGTTCTCAAGAATAGAACATTTTTTAGCACAAAACTATAAGGAAATGAGGTTGTAGATGTGTTCATGTTGCGTACTTCCTAATACAGGATATATAGCATAAATATCTAATATCCTGCAATGCTGCCGTAGCAGTTTCTGTTTCCAGAGAAAGCTCACAGGATAATGACATTTTTATTAATGTATTATTGAATAAAACCATAATCCACTTCTTTTTCCGGCATTCTTGCATACCCTACCATTCTGTATTTGCATTGCATTAAACAGAGTGAAATGTTTTTATTCTCCTTCTCTTTCATCTAGAATGGAAATATTCTTCTTCCTAAAAAAGAAACAAAGCATTTACTTGAAGGACATTAGTTACAGAAATAAAAGGTGTAAGGGATCTTATCTTCAAGGGATTAAGTATTACTTATTCATATTTTAAAGATCTTCCTGCAGTGAGCATTTCAGACATTCCAAGAACACACAGCACTAGTTTTTTTGGCATCCTCATTGTAAAAAATGGGTTGAAAATCTTTAATGTTTGTTGCTGTATTGAAGTCAACTGAGCAAAAAAACTTTTAAAGCATTAAAATCTATAATGGTTTTTATTGCTCACACAGATTCAAGAAAATAAACTCACTTTGGTTTATGACTGTACATTCTCTGAAAAATGTTTCATAGGAGAATTATTCAACTTCTAATCACAAAATGAGCCAAAATTTAGTAAATATTAAACCAGCAACCCCAAATGATAATATACACAAACTCATTTTCTTCTTCAATTTTTTTCAGAACTATAGTTTAATTCTTCACCGTAATCTCTGTCACACTCACTCACCTTCCATGTTTGTTTGCATACACAATAACACTGAAAAGGCCAAGATGTGTTCAAACAGTGATGTCACAACATGGCAGATGGTTTTTCCATTTACATTTTCAAATCAAGTGGCTTTATGAGAATTTTCATGTGCAGCGAGGCAGGAAACAGTATACCTTGCTCTCATAGGCTAGTTTGTTAGCCAGTCTGAGTCCAGCAAACTCAAATAATGAATACGAATGAGCTGCTGCTCGAGACCTGACGGAAGGAGCCGGAACCACCCAAATTTTAATGCATGCAGATTGAAAGGTCTGTTAATAAGTGTTTCCTAACATTTTTTAGATATAAAATGTTTCATATTACAGGTAAATACTTAAGAAATAACCACAAAGTCCAGAAATTTGTATGAAATGGCCTCTTTTAAAAAGCTCAAAAGATGATCAGAGTTGGTATTTGATAAGTTTGGGGTTCATGGGTCTGTATCTGACCTTCAAGGATGTGGACACAAGAGTAAATGCTACCCCATGTTGATCAGACTGACAGAAAGGGTGGGGGGGGGCAAAGAAATAATTTAAAACCAGTCATGTTGAACTTTAAGGTCAAGGTACATCACTTTCTGATCACATTATTGATCATATTTTGAACCATAATAAGCTCTATGTAAGTAAACCCAGGAGGCTCTACCATGACAGAACAACATAAAAAAGCCAAACTGGAATTCACCAAAAAGTGTGCTGACAAGCCCCAAAGTTCCTGTGAGAATATCGTTTGGTCTGATGAGACAAAACTGGAGCTTTCAGGTCAGATACAGTCATATTTTTTGTTTATTGTGGAAGGGCACCAAAAAAATTGGGTTGTCTATAGGATCTTTGTAGCTAAAATAACAAGTAACAAAGAGAAATTGAGCAAAGTTCTAGCCTGATTAGTTGCACCACAATCTCCAGAGAAAACATCAGTCATTTTAGACTAAACTATTATTTTTCAGACTAACAAATGATTAGAAAATGAACTTTCTTTGGGAACCGTCTGTGTCTGAGGGCATTCTCTCGAGATCTACAAACACAGATTTCTCATAGAGAATGACAATATATTTATAATATGATGCAAATCTAACCTAGATACATAGAAATTTCCATGTTTACTCAGGCATATTTATTGTACCGCTACACACACCACGCTACCTTTCATTATACATTCACATTACATCAACAGGACTTCAGTCATATCATACAGAAGGAGACTCGAGTGTTATACATCTAATTCAGTTCATAACGTGCCATCTTGTGTTCGAGAAGGCTGAATGAGTTCAATCGTATGTGCTTTGATAAGAACATGTTAGCATTAAATGTAGCTCAGTACAGCTTTGAAAATGAAAGTGCCATTGTAGTCAGAGTTCACTATTAATAATGATTTATTGCCTATATGTAAAAAAAAAAAAAAAAAAGACAGCATAGCCATGTGGGGTCAGGCCCAAGCTGTTTCCGCTCTCCAGAGTGGTCACCACACTGAATACCAAACAGACAGCGTGGCTGTAAAACCTCCCACCATACCACCGTGCACCACCAACAGCACCAGATTTATGAAGACGAGGCCGTCTATTCAGACACAGCTGATGAGAAAGCACACAAGCACTGCATCAGCATGTTTGTCAATTATTGCAAGGATGCACCTTATCCACACACATACACATTCCCTCTCTTTAAAGCTTCAGATTTCCTCTATTCAACTCCTCTAGTTGTGAAATTTCATTAAGCTGAATGTGACATCACAGCAGTCAGGGCGAGCCAATTAACATGGGCAGATACAGTAAGCTTTGCGGAAGTATTACAGGACATTATACTAATGATATTTGAATTCACAGGGGGCAGAAAGCCTCTTTTGAGTCAGTGATTAGGAAGCTACAATGCGTGCCTCCCACACATACTTAAAGCATAAGGAGCACAACAGCACAGTACAAGGGATTTCGATGTGTCCACCCACTCAGTGCATCTCATAAAACGGTCATTAAACAAACCAAGGTACACACTAACACAGAGTGAATGACATTTGTGAAGACTTGAAATTAAACTACAAAGAAGCTAAAATTATATAATAGGCTGACTTTGTGCTTTTTTTAGATTTCCCCTATCCAAACCAAGATAGCCATCCAAACCACAACCAAATAGATTGGAGAGAAGGAAAAATGTTTGCCTCTTTTCATCAATGGCCTCTATCAGAAATCTCACAAGTGCACTAAAGTGAGCTCAAAGCACAGCTGGGAGATAGCCTTGATAAAAATACCACCAAACTAGGGATTTCTATTTTTTCTTTTTATGTTGTCTTTTCAGTAAATAACTGAGTGAAACCTCGACACATCAGCAGCGGTACATTTATCCATCCAGCGCAACCTCTTCCAAGACTTATTTAAATCTTAACAACCATATGCTCCTGATGCAAGTATATTTGATGAGCCGTCGAAGGTATAAAAAGGAATATAGGATTAGAGGTTTTCAATGACACATCCTGGACTTCGTTTCAGATCTTCCAGTGCAGTGAAATTACATCGAGTTGGAATGCAAATGTGCACCAGACCAGGCGTTTCGCTTGAGCAGCCATTAAAAGTTCATTTCAATTAGGTCTTTGGAGGACATGAATGAGTTACTGACACATCATCAGCACAGTGACTGCTGAGATTTTTTTTTTTTATTTTCATTTTAACTAAGCTTTATGTAACCACTCTCATTTCTTTGGGCTGTGTTTGCTCATGGATTTGGTGTTTAAAGCTTAAAGGACTGCTAGTTGCGAAGGAAGTGCACCTGGAAGTATGTTGCTGTACCTCAGTGGTAAGGCGAGGAATCACAATAATGGATCTTTCTGAAGACAATTACAGATAAAATCTTTTAGCTGAGACTAAATAATCTCTCATGGGTTGACATAATCTGGGTGATAACAGAAAAATTCCTACAAGAAAAATGGCATCATCTTTGGTGCCACAAGCACACATGACTGGTGAGGTTAGACCTTAAGGATATAGGCTGAAGGCTTTTCTTATTTTATCTTCTTGTTTTTTTGAGCTGGTTACACCAAAGGATAATCTGAAGGAAAGAATGACTTGACATTCCTCTCCGGCACCCCACTTGTGTTCCTTGGTGAGATACACCTAATTGCTTAAATTATTAAAGTCTTTCAAGTTCAATTTTTTTTTAATTATCAAATTAATTTTCAACTTTTTTAAAGATTTTAAATAATATTAACTCTTTATTAAGTTCAAATTTAAGCATCTTAAAAAGGTGCAAACAAAAAAAAATTTCCTTCCAAATTTTGGTCACATTAAGTTCTAAAGATGCTCTAGGCTGGATCTGATCCTGTCATTTCTTAATCCGTGTTATCAATTTTCATCCCTTTTCACAACGAGAGGTGGTGTCCTGCAGGTTCATGACACACAACGCTCAATTAGGATCCTACTGTGTGTGGTTACGGAGAGGGCCTTGGCATAAAGTGAGCATCATTACCATACTTTTCAAGCCAATGAGTCAATGCGCTCACAAGAGAGGTGATGTCAAATGAGCTCCAAGAAAGACGCAGCTTTGAGGTGTGAACCAACGCAGAGTTTGATGAACACTGTAAGAGAGGGTTTCTGGAAATCCGTATGCTTTATCCTGCAGTGTATCAGATGATCCATGCTAATGTGTGTCCACTCACGCAGTGTGATGCGTATCAGGGCAAATATTCTACACACCACCTTCAAACAAACAGGATGTCATGTTTTGGTGATTCTATGTTTCATTTTTAAAATGACAAAAAAAAAAGACAAAAAAACTGCTAAATCCAGGTATTATCAGGAGAAAATATTTACATTAATTGAGAAAATCCTGTTTCTAAGTAGCGTCTTCGTGGCCCCTTTCCCACGAGATCGAACAGATTCATTAGTCAGACCACCAGCTGCCCTCACATCTCTACTGTACACGCAGGCAGCAACGCAGCCACAGCAGATGCTGTTCTCCTGCTTGTAGCACTAATTGACTGGTGCAATGTCACAAGCAAAGAAAATAAAATTTACATAATCAGCCTTTTAGGAACAACGCCTGCAAAGACAGATTCATTGTTTGTTTGTTTGTGGTTAAAAAAAGGTATTTGCTGCTGTAATTGTCTCTGTGGGAACCGAGCTGGGAGGAGGGTCTCTTATCACTGTGACTCTCTTGGAAGTTTTCTAATAAAATAATCATGGCCTTTGAGGTGAATTTTGGTGAAATAACATGACAGGCCAAGGGGTAATAAAGCTCCAGCGATTCTGTGGCTCCAGATAATCTCTGTCATGCTGAAATATTCATGAGAAAAATGTTATTTAGGACCAGAGCAGTTGTGGGTGTGTTAACCAGGTGCATGGCAACTTCATTATATGTGATTTAAAATTATATGAACCACAATCATTGACAGAGGGGTGTATAACGTGGCAGAAAACTAAATGAATCATATGTAATTATACAAAGAAGGCTCAAGCCTCTGAAAATGTTAACTTCAGCTCCAATACTTTACACCCTATTTAAAGATATTAAATGAGATGACAACATCAAACAAACTTCTACATTAATAATTTAGAACTTAAAAGTAAAAACCGATGGATTGAGGTTGTACTTACCTCCCCATAGTAATGCCACCAACGGAAGTACCAAGATGTGCAACATGTTTCTTTAAGCCGTCAAAAAAGAACAAGAACTCCCCTCAAAATGGATATGCTTAGTTTAGAATCTCAGTTTGAGGAATTTCCACATCCGGTATCATTTATAAAAAAATACATATCAGTGTTTTCTGGAATGAATGTAATGCATCATTCACAAATATATTCGAAACAAAAACAAAAAGAAAGCAGTCTTACCCAACCCGAGTGAATGCAACAGCAATGCAAAGTTTCAAGTTTAATTAATTTAGCAAAAAAAATATATATATTTTTTTTTTTTTTCAAAATGACCAAGCGGAAACTTGCCTACAGCTTTAGTTCAGTCTTTACTGCATCTTTACGGAAAACGCGTTTGTTCAACTCTTGAACTGTCAAAAACGTCTGCAGGGATACATTTTTTCACTATTATTTACGGGGAGGATGTAGTCGACTTTAGCCAAGAAAAATACGAAAGAACAAAAATAAGAAAATGAAAATGAGTTCAATTCCCTGTCTTCAGTTGTTCAGTTTGTCTGTATCTTGCGCATCACCAGATTTCTGAAGTTGGCTGAAGCGAAGTGCGTTAAAGTCCGACACTTTAGGGCCAGTTGTGTTTGTCGTCCGGTAACAAGCATGGTGAAAAAAATGCAAAGGTAGAAAAAGTTCAAGTTGCTCATGAGAGCAGAATACATCCCCTCCGATGCAGCCCGTCGTTTCGTGAAGTCTCCAGCAGCTCTGCAGCGGTCACAGCTGCGCCCGCGACAGCGAGCGTTCTTCTCCTGCCACTTCTAATTAGTCTGTGGCTCCAGGTGGTTCAAGTATTTCGCCAAAGTCCGGTTTCAAGCCATCATCTGTGTGTGTGTGAGTGTTATTGTGTGGACAGACTGCAGAGTCGGGAGCTTACGCATTGTCAGCCCGTCCAATGCGCGTCGAGTGAGGCACCGGGGAGGAAAGCGGTGACAACAGCTGCAAGTGGCGCGCCACGGGAGGCGTCTTTTATCCAAGAACATCATATCCTACTAACGATGTGGAGAAAAACACTTTTTTTTCAATCTAACAGAGTTTGTATTCATTTGAACCTGCCATTGTCCACATGATCAGGACATGCAGGATCCGGTCTAGAGCCACAAAGGCCTTCATTCAAATGCGTTTTTTGGCGCAGTTTGGCCAAAATTAAGGGGAAATCTTCCCCAATTACGTCACTTTCTCTGCAATTAAAAATATAAACTTAAAAAGTTACTGAATACGTCCAGATGACCGCGCCACTTAGTGTGGGCACCAGCGACCCCGTGTGGCAAGGAAACTTTGCTCCGGATCGGTGAACTGAAGGCTGCAAGGGGGTTGGGGGTGGAATCCAACAACATTATTTAAGTGAAAGGATTTCCAAACACTTCCACTCATTTGGTGTAGTCTTCCACGTTTGTATAAAGTTTAACAAACAAACTGGCACCTCAACTTCACTTTGAAAAAGCTTCAACAATATGTTTGTTTCTGTTTTTGTTTTTGGCTGGAATCCTGAAATCTATCAGGGCTGAATGCTGCTGAGGAATTCATCACCATTTAAACACCAAAGTAAAAAGTGGTTTGTTACTGTAATCAGCTTATTGATTATTATATTATTGATCTTCTTTTTCAGCAGGTCAGATGGTGTGTTGATGTAAAGATAAAGGAACAGTCATGAATATGGACAAAAAGCTGCATGAGTTGCTCAGATTTATAGCTTCATATCATGAAATGTTGCATTTTGTGTCTTTTTATATAAACCTTTTAGTTGTTTTTAATTCACATCCATTTGTGTGAACCTCAAATCCACATTCATCTTTAAGTCAGTGTGGATTTGTGAGAGTTTCCCTCCTTAAAAGCCAAGATATTTTTTTACCATTGTTTAACAATTACATTCATTGTTTGTTTTGTTTTTTCTTTTAATTTTTGTCTCTTCTGAAACGATTTACTTCAAATTCCATGTTCTGCTCTCAAGAAGCCAAGCTTTTTACCTCCCGTTAAATGGGAGCTATTTGATCCCGGAAACAACATCTCTCTCTCACACAGCTGCAAAAAGCATTTGAGGTGCGGGGGACAAAAAGTGTTGATGCGGAGCTGTCACTTCACCAGGCAATAATGAAGGACTGGAACCTCACTTACACAAAAGGCGGAGAGACGTCTAAAAGTCTGCCTATTTATTTTCCCAGAGACCTACACTCAGTCAAATCCCATGATGCCCACGCTGATGCCCGTTCAGCTGCTGGAAACCAGAATCAGCACAGGACTGAACTCCTGTAGATCTGGTTACAAGGTCTGAAGCTGTAAGTCATTAAAAAAATCAACCCTTGTTTCAGTCCTGCACATGTTAAGTCCATTTCTCAGGTAAAACTATCAACACACTTGCTGCTGTGAAAGCTCACGCACATCCATCTCCTTCTCAGTGGGTTATATTTGGAAATAGGAGAACACTAAAAACATACATTTGATAGAAGGCCAAAATATATATAGTTGTGTCTTTACAGATGTGGTGCTCAAATCCACAGACTTTTGAAGACAATTCTTCACACTGTCATGTCTGGGAAACAGTCCCATGTCTTTGAAAATATAAACCCTGGATGGAAACCCATTCAGACGCAGCAAACTGTAAAGTATCAAACACACATTCACAGACTCTATTTGCTCTCTTTGACGCCAAAAACACAGTGAACTTCTAAACTGAGTAAAATGCAGAACTGAATAAAAGTTTTAGAGCCCTTGGAGAAAAAAACAGCCATAGTCACCATGAAGAAAATATACAAGAGAAAAGGGCAAATTGTAATCAGATGTTTTTATTTGTTTATTTTGATTAAGTAGAGGTCAACTAAAGACATTTTTTTAACCATGAATTTATTTTTATTTCACTTTCAGCTGAACGCGAGGACACAGTCTATACTTTCCCCTCTATTATACTTAATGAATCATCCGTGTGTACCTTCTTTCTGGCTGTATCATTCATCTGTGACCTTAACCAGCCTTAGTAGCTTGTCTTCCCCTCACATGGTGGACAGGAAGCCCAAATTCATCACCACCTTTCATTCTCCGCCCCTGGCCTATCTGATCAATGATAGCATTAATAATAACCGCTGCAGAGTGCCCCGTCGCCCTCTGTGCCTTGCCCACTCCCGGCCCCGCACAGATTACCACCAGCCATCTACAGCCCATTAAAAACTGTGTTTACTTATCAGCCTCTCTGGGGCCATCACTCTGTTTTTGAGACTCCCACCCAAAGGGAAGACAAAAAGTGACCTTCCTTCAGCCCACGGTGATGTAAGTCAGTGGTCCCAAATGGTTTGTCCTGTAATTCACTGTCTAAACTGTCCTGAAGTCAATGTCAGTGACTTATAACAATAACACAAAGCAAAAAGCACTCTGAGAATACAGCAAGCAAAAGAAGTGTGTGTTTTTAAATACATAGAATTAAAACACATGTTTGATCACTCAGAAAACAATGTAAACTTTTGGATTTAAAGTTAAGACAAAAGACTGACCTCATTAAATATGTAACTACTGAATATAAGATTTATTCCATTTTAGCATCTTTCTTGCACAAAAACTGAAAACAGTGAAAAATACTGTTTGTCCTTTTTTATATTGATTAGCCAGAATATTCTCCATGAGTTGCCCCCTTGCTACAATATTCAAATTAGAAACATATTTATTTGTCAAATGCTACATTTACTCCATGAACTTGATGTGAAATGCATAAGCAATAAAAAGTTCAACTTCGGCAGGTTACTTACTACATAAATTACTGCTTTCACCACTTGGCCATCTTTAAATGTCCCATTTATTTGCCAATCAGAGACTTCTAAAAGACAAAAATTACAAAAATCCTTATGGAGTAGCGACCACGGTATCAAAGCTCCACTTCAATACGCTTCCTATTTGCTTTAGAGACGGGTCGAGCAAAGTGTATTTTAAAATCACTCTTGGGTTAACTGCAAATGTGGTATTTGACTGACAGTTGAGCGATCATGATAGCATAAATGGGACAAGGTGAACTCTTCTTTTTCCTCTTTTTTTTTTAGACAGCCAGTTATTTCTTATCAGCCTGAATGTGTCATGGTCTACTTTGGGTGTGCTTAACTTCCTGTGACCTTTAAAAAGGTTGATTATTTCCATCCACAATCTTCACTCAGCAATGCGTTGCCAGCACAAAATGATATTCCAGACCTGCTGGCCTGATAATTCCAGCTCTCGGCGCAGCAGCGAGAGAACCAAAACTGCAATGGCCTGTCACTCTATTATCATTCGACTTTTTCAACCTTTACCTTCACCGCTGCTTTTCTTTCACTCCTCACCTCGAGTGTTGGTTTTTTCCAGGAGAAGGAAAGTTCCGCATATCCTTCCGAGGATGATAGATTCACACTAATTAACTTTTCTTTTATGCATCCCCTTCTTGGGTCAAATGGCTCAATCATCAGAGAACGTCAGCGGTTTAAATCTCCTCAGTGGAAAGATGGAGACTCCCATTCCTCCAGCTCCCAGTGCTGAAGTAGCAGCCCCTCTTCAGGGAATCCCAACGAAACCAACAGGTCTGAATGAGTAGATTTTTATTCTACTTTTGGTAATCTCGTAATCAGAGGTTCAAGGGGGTCACATCTATCACCCAGGGAATGAATAAAAGTCTTATTGTGCCCTGTTTCCTTTCACCTCTGGAGGAAATGTGAAGCAGATAAATAATGGCCTTGTTTCGGGAGAGGCTCAGTCTGTTGCCAGCGATTTGTGGCAACAAAGTAATTTCGATACTGTTCTTTGTATTGATAGATGAGGCCAAAATTTAATATAGAGCCAATTTACCAGTATAGGGGTAAAGGAATGGAACTGCAGTTATCTTCCCTCCTTTTTCCCCTTCTTTGCCTCCGTCTCTTCAATCCAGCTTGAAAATTAGACGTCAGGAAAAGGACAAACAACAAGAAGGGAACTATTTTTGACAGAGCTTTTTTATTAACTACCACCATTATTCTTATGAGGGCATCATTTGCAACAGTGAGATAAGTTACACTAATATATCCACCTAAAAAGCGTCTTTGTTTTCCTATTTGACTTGTCAAGTTTTAAACATTATAGATGACAGCCAAATAAATAAATAAATAACAAAAAATATAAACCATCTCAGCGACTCTAATAACTGCAGTTCTGAACAGTTTGGAATCCAACACTTTTGATGCCTGCAGGGACTTGAGATGCAGTACTTTTGAGAACAACTTGGACACTTGCTGAGCCACTGGGAGGTCGGTAAGCTTATTCAAGAATCTGCTTTAATGCAGTGCACGAGACCTTAGAGGAAACCCTACAGCAAAAATACGCTTTTCTTTTCATGGTCCGATGCTGGATGCACTGGAGCACCTTTGGTTTTTGTCATATAACAAGAAACGTTATGCGCCTGCGACCACATAGTGATAGTTGTTATACTTCACAGGGGATTCCTGGAAAGTATGTGCAAAAACAAAAATCTTGCCATGTGAAGCTTTGTCAAATGAAAGGTTAAGTAGATTTTTGCTATGGTTTGAAAACTGTGCATAAACAAAGTGTGCTGGAGATAATGTCCTAAACAGCATGTATTTAAGGAGCAAATGCTTTATTGATCAGGTCACTTGGATGTGACAACGTTAATTGCCTTAAAAGTGAGAAAATTAGAATTAATCAAACCGATTAAACTGCTGCATTCTGTTTTCTGCTCTGGAAGAAGTGCTCTTGCTGCTCCAAATGAGTTCTAGCAGCTCTGTTTGTTTGGGATTCCACACATGATCACATTTACATGATGGGTTAGATTTGCTTTCATGCACATGTAAAAGCATTTGCTGATGCATGTGCTGTATAATAACAGCTGTGGATTCGAGATTTGGGATTGTGTCTGAATGGGGATGCTGCAATGCTGCCACCTAAAGACTGAGTACTTCTATAGCAATGTCGTTTCAGATCAACAGACATGTCACTGTGACTTATTTATTTATTTATTTATTTGTTTGTTTGTTTATTTATTTATTTATTTATTTATTTATTTATTTATTTATTTATTTATTTATTTATTTATTGTTCGTTCGTTCGTTCGTTCGTTCGTTCGTTTGTTTGTTTGTTTGTTTGTTTGTTTGTTTGTTTGTTTGTTTGTTTGTTTGTCAGTTTAATATATTTGCTTCATAAAATTTACAGTTTTTTCAACTTTTGACATTTCTGTTCAATCACATATTTTCCATATTTTAAGAAGAAAATACCACATTCAAATTGTGTTTTCCTCAGTGTGAACATTTGCATCACTAGACTAACACGGCAGCTTGTCAGGAATGACAGGTTGAGTTAAAATATGTTGTTGTTGATACGGCTCATATTTGAAACAAGACACACAAGTTCCAAAGCTGATGTCTTGGGTTAGACCCCCTCTCAGTGGTTTTCAAAACAAGCCATCTGTTGCCAAACTCAGACACAGTAGCAGCTTGTTTGCTGAGGAAGATAAAAGCAAATGTTGGATAACAGATATTTTCAACGTAATGGAGTAGTTTGAAAATTTGAAAGTAAAAAAAATCTAAAAGATTATGTTTTACAAAAGAAATTGTATTATGGACCAAAGCCCACTAAAGAACTGCAGTAGTACATTTGAATACAGATAAATAAACATACAACCTACAACAATTTAGAACAGCTGGCTAGCAAAACCATATGATTTACTTTGTTTTCCAGATGCTTGAAGAGTGCTGTTGCAAAAAAAAAGTCATTTAAAAATATTTAAAAATGTGATGTAAAACCTGATCAAAAAAGTCCAGTGTTTTCAACTTGTCAAAAATTAGCATTTTTTTCTTTTCATTTTCAAAACATGAATAAAATAATTTTCATACTTTTTCAAAATAAATTTGTGGATAAACATGATTTGATCAACTTTCATCATTTATTTTTTTTACATTATCTTTCAAAATTCAGAAATGTTTTAATTATATTTTTAAAACCCTTGTTTCCACAGGAAGCCTACATTGTAATAGAATTTATCACAACACTAAAGAACTTTTCTTATTGCAGTGTTGGATATTGATGATGTACTGTATGTAAACATCAGTATGCATGTATGATTGGAATCAATCATATATTATTGACTAATATTCTGATAATCTCTTGTGGTAATATTAGCACTATTTTTAGACACAATAAAACAAAATAAACTGTTTTTTTTTTGTTTCTTTTTGTCATTTAGTTACCTATTCGTAATACTTTTTTTCTACCCGGAACCTTTGTTAATGTCTCGGTTCAAGTCGGAATGCGATCTATGCGGGACGGTCTTGGAAATTTCCTGTTTATTTCCTGTTTGTTTCAAACGAACTGGTTGCTAATTGTGTGAGTTGCAGTCACTTGAAGTCATTTTAAGAATTTCATTCAATGTTTTAACGACAAGCAACATGTAAAATTACCGGAAGCTGCAGGTTTTACGTTTGTAACGATTTAGACAAATAATGCTGCCAAAAAAAGGACTTAATCCTGTGAGCATTTGAGAGAACAACGCTAGTTTCGTGTTAAATATTTTGGAAAGTATTTTTACTGTGTGTACTCGTCAGCTTTACTGATTTTTTTATTTAGTTTTTGTGAATCATGTGTGAAGTTTTCCGACTCGCTGACGACTCTGTAATCATCCGGTTGTTTTTCTACGTGCAGGTTGTTGTAGAGGGTGGAGGAGCCATGCCTTTCCTCCACGGGTTCCGAAGGATCATTTACGAGTATCAGCCTTTGGTTAACGCTGTCATGCGTGTTGTTGGACTTGAGAAAGAAGATGGCAGTCAGGATAACAGGTAATTAGTAAAACCCTTCAGCCTTTTATATTAATGCATGTTTTGTAACAACATTTAACCACAGGTTGCGTTTTAAAGTTTCCACTGAGAATTTTCTTATTCTCTTGTCATAAGTTGTGAGGATGAATCCAGTCAGTGCAGCTCTTTAGTGAAGCTTCTGGAGCAGGAGTCCCAGTCTGAAGTGTTTCTGGAAGGCATCAGCTACGCCTTGTTTAAAGTGGCAGAGCAGGGGCTGGTTTACGCTGCTAAAATCCTCCTACGATATGGAGCTGATATCAACTTTGAAGGTAATCACCCGGGTGTGTCCAAATTTCATTTTGCTTTCAAGAAAATAAAAATTCTAACGTCACTGATGCTGAAATGGCCATAAACACATATTTGTAGTTTTCATTCAGAATATGTTAATAATAAATACATTTCAGAGCCAGATGCTCTACCTGCTGAGCAGAGATACTTGTAGCAGAATTACTCATGCTTTTTTCAACAACATGCATAGAACAGCCTGTGCAGGAACAAACAGGTTTTTTTCACATGTTTGGCAAAAGAAGATGCCAACGTTATACAACGTGATGTGTCATATCACATGGACACAGTGTCTGGACATGTTGTCAGTGGAGATGTTTATAGATGTCTTGTTATTGAGGATGATCGCATGGCCAGCAGCTGATCAGTCTCTATGACTGAGTGAGCGCAGACGGACATACTGCTGTGTTGCTTAGAGAGCACATAACTTCACCTCATCTTTTTTCCTGCTAATAATTGTTTCAATGAAGGCAGGATGGATTAGTCACACCTGAAAGTGTGCATGCAGTGTGTTTACCTGTGGAACCATCCACACAAAGATACTGAAGAATATTTGTGTGTTTTTGTCTCTGTTTGCACCTTAATGTTACTGTCCACAATTACATATAGTACAAGTATTAACATCTGGCTCACAATGTGATGAAGTAAATATTTCATTCTTTATACTCTAAATCATGAAGTTTGTTAATAAGTATAAATTGTTTTATTTTTTTGTCGATTTATGTTTATTTTGTGAGGGAAAAGAATTTGAATGGCAGCAGCTTTAATATATGTGTCAAAGAATTTCAATAAAGCTGCTGTACATAAAGCAACATCTTAGAATAAAATACCTACCAACGAGCTGTAAAAAATCTGATTAATAAAAATTTTTACTTTAACAAAATAAACTCCTAGCATTTAAAGACAAGTGCTCAAAAAATCCTCTGTTTGTCTGTTAAACAAAAATCAATTAGTATCAGTAAAGAAGATGCTACAGCCTTTACTTGGTGCCGCTTCAGTTGGACTCTTAAATACGACTGGATGAAGAAAATACCCTAATTTAGTAGAAAAAGCCTTTTGAAGTCTAAATAACAGTGTAATGAAACTATGTTTAAAAATAAAAAAAGAATGAAAATTTGAATGGGACTGATTGACCAAAAATTCAAACTTTTATAGAAGCTAGAAAAGACATAGCAAGGAAACTTGAGGTCTACATTTAAGTCACAAATCTGTGATTTTTCTTTAAAATAATCTGAAATAAAAATTGACTTCTTTACAGCAAATATTTGCTTGTTTGTATAACTAACTGGCCAAAACAGAAGGAAAGAACAAAACTTCACACGAGGGGTTGGAGGTATACCAGTTTGTACTGAAAACCGGTGTTTACCGCTGTACTAGTGAATAGCCAAGACAAGATCTATTTATTGCATTAATTTTTCACCAAGTTCTTGTACTGATGATGGTCGAGTTCAGATCTGGACTCTGTGGTGTTTCATGCTCCCTGAACCACTCAGTTACAATTTGAGCCCGATGAATCCTGCATTGGAATATGCTCGTGCCATCAGGGAAGAAACAATCCATTGATGGAATAACTTGGTCCATCAGTATATTCAGGTAGTGAGCTGACCTCCTTCTTTGAGCACACACTGTTGCTGAACCTCGACCTAACCAACTGCAGCAACCCCAGATCATAGCACCACCCCTACAGTAGTGATAGGATGATGAGACCTCAAGGAGTGTATTGACACACTACACAAACTGCATCAGCTCTGTATTGACACTGCGTTGGTCACTCAATAGTGACCCCTGAAGTAGTTCTAAAATCATTGCAGGTAAACAAATGGAAAAGCTTACATGTTGCAAACACAACATCAGCCAGTGAATTAATATTTAATCACCAGTCCTTTACTTAAAATATGATCTCATCATTGTATATATGTATATAATTTTATTTATTCGATTTGTTTGCTGAGTTAGGTTGCAAATGCTTCAATGAGTTATATAAAACAAAGTAAATTTGTCTGTAACAAAATTCAAACTTAATTTTTTTTAACTTGTATATGAAATTTTATTAACTTACGTGTTAAATAATACCAAATTAACGACTACAAATTGATTCATTTAAGCATTTTTATTGAGGAACAAACGTTTTTGAAGTGTCTTTGCTCCAAGGTGAGCAAAGTTCCAACAGCAAAAGTGAAACTCCAACAAATCCGTAACATGTCGATACAGTTTGTGTCTTTATAAACACAGTTTGGCACGGCACATCCAAACGACACTTTTTTTTTTTTGCCACATTTCTTCCTTGAAGAGGAGGATGGATCCCCATCTATCCATTCAGTTTTTAATAGTTCTTAACCCAGTTTTAGTAGTTTCTCCTTAGATGTTTTTTTTCTGTTTGATGCCAATGATTTGACGCTTTTCAAACAGACTAACACATTGTTTTTCCACATGGTTGTTTAAGAAATGAGAAGCAACTCCTTGCACCACTAGGTGTTAAATAACTTGTTGCCAGTTGATAGATAATCACCCAGGCAGTAATTATCCAATAGGAGGCTCGTACCTATTTGTGTAGTTAAATCCAGGTGGTGACCTTTTTTTGGCAGTGTATGTATTTAAAAGTATGTTTTATAAAGAGAGGACGTTAAGCTCTTGATTGAAATAATTTCAGGTTGAATTTTATATTTTGAAAATGTAATTTCAAATCGTTTTAGGCAAAATCACATCTTGCATTTGTAAGCCAAGTTATGAGCCATAATACATTATTCTCAATTACTGTCAATTCAGTATCAAACATACTTTATTAATCCCCAAATGGAATTTAGATTTTGTAGTAGTTAATCTTAGGTTAAGTTAACTTTCATTTTTATCAAGTATACTGTACAAGAAGCTTTAAAATTATTTTTGTAAGAATAAACAGAATATATATTTTCAATTAAGTTTGAAGTGCGTGTTTAAGGAAACCACTCGACATCACCAACAGTCTTTTGTTGGATTATTTTGGGTTAAAAAGGTTAAAAAGACGTACCAATCTGCATCACTGTTGCGCCTCAGGTGACAAAATCAGCTTTAGAATATAATTGGACTGTAATGTTTCTGGTTTATTCTGTCTGTGTTTCTGCACAGCAACACTTGCTTCACATGTTGCTGCACCTACCAGGACTCAGCTGAACTGCGCTGCGGTGACCTCTGCTGGTTTTAGACGTGTGTGTTTCCCCGGAGACATAATTAGAGGATTTTTGCGCAGGCTTCTTCATTCATCTCTCACAGTTCTTGAACGTCTCTCTTCTCTAAGCTGGCTCTGACAAATGCTCTGACAAAATACGCAAAAAGTGCTCCAGTTTCTCTCTATTTTCTAGTATTTGCTGTTGCCTCCTTTCAAGCCTAAAAGTAGGCCACGAGCTTTCTAACATCCACAGTACAGAAGGAAGAGCTTATTTAGTTTTTCCTCATTTTTTTTCTTATATTTCAAACATTTGCCTGCATAATCTGTATTTTTTATGGACTTTTTACAGCTTTTCTGTGTTTTCACTTCCTGAATATATGTTGAATTAATCCTATTTTTAAAACTGTGGAGACATGGGGCCAGCAGCATCTTCTATAGCTTTAACTTGGCATCATTTAGATATATTTAATCTAATAAACATCCTGTTTGATTCATATGGATTCTTATTTATCATTCTGAAGACCCAGTGTCGTACTACAACCCGTTGCATATAGCTGTTTTAAGGAACAGGCCAAACATGGTGCGGCTTCTTGTCGAGGAAGGAGCGGACATAGAGAAGAGGGACCGGGTGAGTACTGCAGTACTTTCAGATTCTTTATCCTGATGTGTAAATACTAAATACTGTGTTTTTCTAGATTCATGAGAGTAGTCCCCTGGATCTCGCCAGTGAGGAGT
>SSNP01000011.1:1397455-1518864 GCA_006937955.1 Pachypanchax playfairii
GATGATCGCATGGCCAGCAGCTGATCAGTCTCTATGACTGAGTGAGCGCAGACGGACATACTGCTGTGTTGCTTAGAGAGCACATAACTTCACCTCATCTTTTTTCCTGCTAATAATTGTTTCAATGAAGGCAGGATGGATTAGTCACACCTGAAAGTGTGCATGCAGTGTGTTTACCTGTGGAACCATCCACACAAAGATACTGAAGAATATTTGTGTGTTTTTGTCTCTGTTTGCACCTTAATGTTACTGTCCACAATTACATATAGTACAAGTATTAACATCTGGCTCACAATGTGATGAAGTAAATATTTCATTCTTTATACTCTAAATCATGAAGTTTGTTAATAAGTATAAATTGTTTTATTTTTTTGTCGATTTATGTTTATTTTGTGAGGGAAAAGAATTTGAATGGCAGCAGCTTTAATATATGTGTCAAAGAATTTCAATAAAGCTGCTGTACATAAAGCAACATCTTAGAATAAAATACCTACCAACGAGCTGTAAAAAATCTGATTAATAAAAATTTTTACTTTAACAAAATAAACTCCTAGCATTTAAAGACAAGTGCTCAAAAAATCCTCTGTTTGTCTGTTAAACAAAAATCAATTAGTATCAGTAAAGAAGATGCTACAGCCTTTACTTGGTGCCGCTTCAGTTGGACTCTTAAATACGACTGGATGAAGAAAATACCCTAATTTAGTAGAAAAAGCCTTTTGAAGTCTAAATAACAGTGTAATGAAACTATGTTTAAAAATAAAAAAAGAATGAAAATTTGAATGGGACTGATTGACCAAAAATTCAAACTTTTATAGAAGCTAGAAAAGACATAGCAAGGAAACTTGAGGTCTACATTTAAGTCACAAATCTGTGATTTTTCTTTAAAATAATCTGAAATAAAAATTGACTTCTTTACAGCAAATATTTGCTTGTTTGTATAACTAACTGGCCAAAACAGAAGGAAAGAACAAAACTTCACACGAGGGGTTGGAGGTATACCAGTTTGTACTGAAAACCGGTGTTTACCGCTGTACTAGTGAATAGCCAAGACAAGATCTATTTATTGCATTAATTTTTCACCAAGTTCTTGTACTGATGATGGTCGAGTTCAGATCTGGACTCTGTGGTGTTTCATGCTCCCTGAACCACTCAGTTACAATTTGAGCCCGATGAATCCTGCATTGGAATATGCTCGTGCCATCAGGGAAGAAACAATCCATTGATGGAATAACTTGGTCCATCAGTATATTCAGGTAGTGAGCTGACCTCCTTCTTTGAGCACACACTGTTGCTGAACCTCGACCTAACCAACTGCAGCAACCCCAGATCATAGCACCACCCCTACAGTAGTGATAGGATGATGAGACCTCAAGGAGTGTATTGACACACTACACAAACTGCATCAGCTCTGTATTGACACTGCGTTGGTCACTCAATAGTGACCCCTGAAGTAGTTCTAAAATCATTGCAGGTAAACAAATGGAAAAGCTTACATGTTGCAAACACAACATCAGCCAGTGAATTAATATTTAATCACCAGTCCTTTACTTAAAATATGATCTCATCATTGTATATATGTATATAATTTTATTTATTCGATTTGTTTGCTGAGTTAGGTTGCAAATGCTTCAATGAGTTATATAAAACAAAGTAAATTTGTCTGTAACAAAATTCAAACTTAATTTTTTTTAACTTGTATATGAAATTTTATTAACTTACGTGTTAAATAATACCAAATTAACGACTACAAATTGATTCATTTAAGCATTTTTATTGAGGAACAAACGTTTTTGAAGTGTCTTTGCTCCAAGGTGAGCAAAGTTCCAACAGCAAAAGTGAAACTCCAACAAATCCGTAACATGTCGATACAGTTTGTGTCTTTATAAACACAGTTTGGCACGGCACATCCAAACGACACTTTTTTTTTTTTGCCACATTTCTTCCTTGAAGAGGAGGATGGATCCCCATCTATCCATTCAGTTTTTAATAGTTCTTAACCCAGTTTTAGTAGTTTCTCCTTAGATGTTTTTTTTCTGTTTGATGCCAATGATTTGACGCTTTTCAAACAGACTAACACATTGTTTTTCCACATGGTTGTTTAAGAAATGAGAAGCAACTCCTTGCACCACTAGGTGTTAAATAACTTGTTGCCAGTTGATAGATAATCACCCAGGCAGTAATTATCCAATAGGAGGCTCGTACCTATTTGTGTAGTTAAATCCAGGTGGTGACCTTTTTTTGGCAGTGTATGTATTTAAAAGTATGTTTTATAAAGAGAGGACGTTAAGCTCTTGATTGAAATAATTTCAGGTTGAATTTTATATTTTGAAAATGTAATTTCAAATCGTTTTAGGCAAAATCACATCTTGCATTTGTAAGCCAAGTTATGAGCCATAATACATTATTCTCAATTACTGTCAATTCAGTATCAAACATACTTTATTAATCCCCAAATGGAATTTAGATTTTGTAGTAGTTAATCTTAGGTTAAGTTAACTTTCATTTTTATCAAGTATACTGTACAAGAAGCTTTAAAATTATTTTTGTAAGAATAAACAGAATATATATTTTCAATTAAGTTTGAAGTGCGTGTTTAAGGAAACCACTCGACATCACCAACAGTCTTTTGTTGGATTATTTTGGGTTAAAAAGGTTAAAAAGACGTACCAATCTGCATCACTGTTGCGCCTCAGGTGACAAAATCAGCTTTAGAATATAATTGGACTGTAATGTTTCTGGTTTATTCTGTCTGTGTTTCTGCACAGCAACACTTGCTTCACATGTTGCTGCACCTACCAGGACTCAGCTGAACTGCGCTGCGGTGACCTCTGCTGGTTTTAGACGTGTGTGTTTCCCCGGAGACATAATTAGAGGATTTTTGCGCAGGCTTCTTCATTCATCTCTCACAGTTCTTGAACGTCTCTCTTCTCTAAGCTGGCTCTGACAAATGCTCTGACAAAATACGCAAAAAGTGCTCCAGTTTCTCTCTATTTTCTAGTATTTGCTGTTGCCTCCTTTCAAGCCTAAAAGTAGGCCACGAGCTTTCTAACATCCACAGTACAGAAGGAAGAGCTTATTTAGTTTTTCCTCATTTTTTTTCTTATATTTCAAACATTTGCCTGCATAATCTGTATTTTTTATGGACTTTTTACAGCTTTTCTGTGTTTTCACTTCCTGAATATATGTTGAATTAATCCTATTTTTAAAACTGTGGAGACATGGGGCCAGCAGCATCTTCTATAGCTTTAACTTGGCATCATTTAGATATATTTAATCTAATAAACATCCTGTTTGATTCATATGGATTCTTATTTATCATTCTGAAGACCCAGTGTCGTACTACAACCCGTTGCATATAGCTGTTTTAAGGAACAGGCCAAACATGGTGCGGCTTCTTGTCGAGGAAGGAGCGGACATAGAGAAGAGGGACCGGGTGAGTACTGCAGTACTTTCAGATTCTTTATCCTGATGTGTAAATACTAAATACTGTGTTTTTCTAGATTCATGAGAGTAGTCCCCTGGATCTCGCCAGTGAGGAGTCGGAGCGACTGCCATGTCTGCTCACCTTGCTGGACCTGGGTGCTGACGTCAATGCGAGAGACAAACACGGTAAGTTTACATAAACCCATCGATTTGTGTCCTTTTGTTGACTTGAAAAAGATTTTTCTTTTGCTCTTGTCTCTAAAGGGAAAACACCTTTACTTCATGCATTAGCAAGCAGCGATGGACTAACAGTACACAATACGGAGAATATGCGGCTTCTACTTGAAAGAGGTACGTACGTTTACACGAGTGTGCTGATTTAGTTTTTATGTTGAGTTTGGAAGGTCGTGTTTAATTCTTAGATCAGAAGACATCGATCAGACAGGAGAGACGCCAGTCATGTGGGTTTGTGGTAAAAGAGTGTTAACAAAAAGACCTTTCCAGCAAATATTTATTATTAAACTTTGAAGTTTCAAAAAATCTGTAAAATCTCGTTTCGTGAACATAAAAGTTCTTGTTTCTTCTTCTGTCTGTGATAAATACAAGTCATGCTTGTTTACTCTAGCTAAACACGCGTGTTTCTATGTGTTAACTCCATTAAAAAATACACAAATACGTTTATGGGTGATGTTTCCTTTTTCTATAGGTGCCGACATTAATGCTGCGACTGTAGACGGTGAAACAGTCGAATCATCGTTGGTGTTTCTGGTTAAAGAGGCTCTAGAGGCCAGTGAAGAGGATGCGGCTGAGATCGGTAGATTCTGCTTGAGAACCACGCGGCTGCTCCTGGCTCACGGTGTGGACCCCAGCTGCTGCCTGAACGAGGATGGCGAGCCATCTCTGACGCAGACGAGCCTGGAGCACTTCGACCTTCTATTCCCTCTGGCTGTGTTCCTAATCCAGAGCGGTGCGTCTCTGGTCTGCTCCCATCACAGTTACTCCTGTTGGTCAGGCTACAGCCTCCTTTTCCAGAGGCTGCAAACAGCCCTGCAGCACTGCTCAGATCAGAGTCATGCAACCGAACTCCTGGAACAAGCTGAGCTGTTGCTGGACTTGGCAAGAGTAAACATCCCCACACTTCATCTCTCATCAAGGCTGGAGCTCCCTGTGCCTACTCAGGACACTCATCCGTATGCGCAGGCCCTGGTGGACCTGCACAGTCGTGTAGTGGAGCGTGAAGCAAGCCCACCACCTTTACGCTGTCTTTGTAGGGCATTTCTAAGGAGCTACCTACAGCCCTGGCCACTGGAAGACAGAGTTAAAGCTTTGCCTTTACCTGACAGACTCAAAGACTTTATTCTTCCTGAGCTCACATACACTCCAAAGCCAGGCTGGGACTGCTTCAAGCCCCAGCAGATCCAGAACTAAGACTGCCTTGTGTTTATCTTCTCTTTCTAAAATCTGACATAAGCGTATGAACATAAAAGTAGTAATATATCTAAAACAACCAAGCTTTTTCTCCATAAATCTAACATGCCATCAATGCCTCAGTTCTGTTCCGATTGTTTGTGCCATAATTTATAAACAAATCTAGTTATTTGTATTTGAAAATACAAAGTTATGTTTGTATCATCAATCCCTAATTTGTCATCTCTCTCCTGTTAAAATGAAATTAATCTGTATTTGTTTAAAATAATTAGCAGTACAAAATAAAGACCACCAGATGGCAGTATTGAAACTTAACACCAAAATAAGAGATTTGTTCACAGTGTAGCTCATTAAAGTTGGTCTAGCTCAATGGGGATCATTTATATTTTATCTCCTTAACATGATGGTGATGTATTGTGTAATTTATATATATTTTTTTCTACATCACAAAAATTGAATAATTAAAAAAAAGAGTTTTAACAAAACTGTTCTTTTGACTTATTTTGTGTCTTATTATCCTAAACGTTGTTTCTGCTAATTAGTTAGTGGCAGTATAACACTAATGCCAAACTCACAAGCTAACTGTAAAAAGGGAAACAAGTAATGCCCTATATGTACCTCATGGTTGTGCTCATACGCTAAACCCGAGAGTCTGAGGCTGGATGTTGTTGCTCCGGCACAGAGACTGAGCCTGTAGTTGCTTTGACATATTGTGGCTGCAGTAGCTGCTGAAGTAGAAAGGTTCACCAAGCGTTCCTAATGCTAATGTTTAAATCCTGATGAATTCTGGGGTTCTTTTATATTCAGTCGTGTTCATAACCATCTCTCTTCATCTTTTGGTTAATCATTTAATTAAAAAAAAAGTGCTTATAAGACATACTACGATGGTATAGAAGCACATGTGTTTTCATGTGTGTGTCGAATAAACTAACTAGGACATTTGTGTTATACAACTAACCCTTTCCTGACATTACTGAAGCTGGAGTGGCTCCAAGGCTTGCAGGCGCTCCAGCTCCTCTTGGTTATCTAGGTCACAGCCTCTGAGGAGAAGGGCCTCAGCAGCAGCAGCAGCAGCAGCAGGGCTGCACGACACACGCTTCACTCTCCTGTCCATCTGAATCTGCCTGCATGCTCTTGACAAAACCTCAACACTGGCCCTGGTTGAATGAGAGAGGGTGGGAGGCGGCTACAGGAGGCAGAACATAGCAGTGGAAAAAAAAAAACATTAAAGATACAGAGACGAGATATGTGGAGGATACACACACTCAAAGCAACATTGGGTGAGATATATAGAACAGCTGCAAGAACATTATCCAAATCAAGCAGAACTGACAAAACGAGCTTCTTCCATGGACTCTAGCCTCTGCTTGTGATGGAATAGAGATAATGGGGGGAGGGCTAAGCCAGTACTCTCCATCCAGCATTTATTGGAAAACAGTGCGAGTGAAGCTCTGTGCTGAAATTAGTTATTGATCTCTTCTCTCCTTGAAGCCCATGGGCCTTTTTCCCACCACACCTGCTTATTCTCTCCTAGTCTTTTTTCTCAGCAGCTTTAAACCTTTAGGTTTTTTTCTCCTTGTTTTGTAGTTTTTGTGTACTTACTTCGTCCCTTGTGCAGATTTTTAAAATGAGATCTTAATGGTGTGGCTGCAAGAAGATAAATCTTACAGGATTAATGAAGACGGGAAATGGAGCATTACTCTCCAAATATGATTTTTGACCTATAAAGAAAAAAAACATTAAAAATATTATCTGTAACCAGCTTAGCAAAAGAAATCTTTACATTTTAAATAGTTTCCTTTTAAATTATTGCCCCAAAATTGTTTTTTTCATCTCATGATCCCATGCTGAACAGGCGACCTGTCCAGGTGTAACCCCGCCCCTCGCTCAGTGACTGCTGGAGATAAACACACACACATCCCCCCGCCATCCTGAACAGGAACAAGCAGGTACAGAAAAGGACAGATTATGAATACCAGATTTGTGTCATAAATAAGAAAATAATAAAACACTAGAATCAAACAATAGAACTTTGTAGAGTAGATTTGTACAAAAAACAGACACACAGACTTGGTTAAAATAAGACCTCATTTACAGATTTAAATCTATAATTTAGTTGTGATCAAACTTTTTGTTTTGACAAAATAAAAATGAGAGTTAATAAACACATTATTGTTGCTGATAGTCTGGAGTTTAAAAGTCATTTGTAGTTTATTGAAATTACCCATAAATACAGAGTTGCTTTTCCCCCTTTAGATCAGATTTTTAAAAATGTTTGTTTTGCCCGAGTTCTTAGAATGACCCCAACCTTTTTATTAACAGTTACGTCACCAACTGAAAGGCTCTGGGATCTATTCTGGGCCTTGTCTTGTGTGGCGTGCAGCTTGTGGAGAGTGTGCATCTCCTTGTCTTTCACTAGACAATGTCTAGACACGGGATAATTGCAGGCATCACCGAACACTCAGCTGCTGCCTGAAGCCCCATGGGAGTCGAGGTGGACTTTGAAAGGAAACGACCATCAGTCAGTCAGTGAGGGGGCTCTCACTGCCCGTTCACACCCCTCTACACTGTGTGTGTCTGTGTGTGTGTGTACTCTTTTGCCCTAATAGCAAACAGAGGCTGTTTACTGTAAGTGTTGGCCTGTTTGAGGGCAAGCTTGGATTTAGATGTGGGTGAGAGGGAGAGAAAAAGAAAGAGGCACAGACTAGTTGAAAACACTGTGTTCATAGCTGCGGATGGGGTGACTTCATCAGAAAAAAATGCACCCTGTCCTGTTTGCTGTGCTCATGTTGATGGACCAAAATTAACGGCTGCTAACATGCAGACGAGCGCAGCTATCAACGTATTCTTCTGCTTTTATCTCCTACAAAATTGTTGTTTGGGTCAAACATTGTTGAATACTTTAACTGGGTGTGGAGATGTGTGTGTGTTGGGGGCTGTCAGTGTGTTAGAGCAGGTCGCAGGGTTTGGTTATAGCACAAACTAAGCTCAGTGGGGGTGGATAGGATGCATGATAGCTGAATCCTGTTGGGACAGGCTACCTTGTGCTCCAGGTGTCTGTTTCTCTTTCACACTGACGAATACAGTTGGCTGCGTTCACTGGTGGCTTGTTTCCTTGACAGCTTTATATTAGATAGTTAGAATGAAAGAGTTTTGTTGGTTTGTGTTTTGAAATCGATTCCAGAAAGTGTGTGAAAACTGAAATTTGGTTCTTAATGGAAAACTGAGATATTGGTTTGATCCCTTTGCTTCATCTCTCAAATGTTATACTACTCCAGAATCTCCTTTCCTACATAGTATTAGTTTTTAACAACCTTGAACGTGCTCGTTTTACCAATCTCTTTGACAGTGGATAGCTCTGAAAACTAAGGTCATCTCGATTTCTTCCTCCATTCGGCTTCTGATCTTTCAGAAGACTCGTTTCGAAGTATAACGCACCAAGAAAAAGTTACAATTCTACACTCAGCTTCTTATTTTAGAAGTCAAAAAAGTCCAACACCCTACATCTCTACAACTGACGCCATTTCGCAGAAATTCCAGACAACTGGCGCCTGAGCTCTGCCTCCAAGAAGGACATGATGAATAGGACACACCCTTGGTATGCTAGTGAATGGCAGAATATATGGCACACTGCAGTGTAACAGCCTAGATTCATTACAGCCTCTAGTCCCAGTTCTTTTCAGAGTTGTTTTCTTCGCTTCTCTCCTCTTTTTATGTTTCATACAGCTTGACTATTTTTAAAAAGCTTGACTTTTTTTGAGTTGAAATACTCTGAGGCACCAGTAAGGCGAGCTACAGCTCTTTTCCAGAGCTGGTTCCTGATCCACCTCTTTGTTGTGGTCTATGCATGCCTTCCCCAGTCACGTGACGCCGTTTCTATGGCAACTCCGGTTTGAGTAATCATTTGCGTTACGACCTTTATTCCCTTGAGGAAAGGGGAGGGGGAGGTTAGACTGAAGCCTGTAGAAAGAGGGAGCAAGAGCAAAAAAGAAAAGAGAGGCAGAAGGGGAGCGGCGGAGAGGCACGGGGAAGGAAAATCAGCAAAAACAACCACCGAAGAGGGAAATTTCCCTCCCTCTTGCCTATATAGTCAGTGTTTTATTTTTTGCTTTAACAGTGCAGCCCAACTTCTGCCTCATTGTGTTGTTGAAGATTAAAAAAAAACATTGCTAAATTAATTTACTTTCACCATTTTTCACCATCTTTCGCGTTATTGCAAGGACAAGCCAAGCCAGTTTGTAAGGAGAGACAGCAGGCATGAATGTTTCATAAAGGCCTACACACACACACACACACACACACACACACACACACACACACACCTCCCCTTCATTTCTTCTTGGAGTGAAGGCAGTACTGTGCCACATGTGCAAGTCTCAGCAGAAACAGATTCTGTATGTTCCTGTTTCTCGCTCTCCCGGCTGCGTTGTCATGGCTACCGAGCTAGTCCACCAAGGCATGCAGCTCTTCTGTCTCTTCCTCTCTCGCTCTTGCTCGTTCCACCGTTAGGTGATTCAACCCATCAGTTGGGTTGTGTCATCTCCTAGATGGAGTTTGTTGCTCCTACATCTCCTAAATAGACTTTCTCCTTTTAGGCATCTGTTCCCGCGGGATTCCAGTTTCAGAAAAAAAAGTCATCATTTTGTGTGTGTGTGTGTGTGTGTGTGTGTGTGTGAATAGGTAGATTTTGTGGGGCAAATTTTTACCAAAAATGGAAAGGGAGGGGGTTCAGAACAGACAGGAGGTGGGCTCAACTGGGGGGCTGGTGATAGACACTATGGGGAGGGGGGAGCTGGTGCTGGTGCTGGCTGC
Source organism: Pachypanchax playfairii (assembly GCA_006937955.1). Lineage (NCBI taxonomy): Eukaryota > Metazoa > Chordata > Actinopteri > Cyprinodontiformes > Aplocheilidae > Pachypanchax > Pachypanchax playfairii. The sequence continues at coordinate 1,407,119 of SSNP01000011.1, forward strand.
TTCCAGGTGCCTGTGACTGGGGGTGAATATGAATGAGGGGCCCCTGGTTCTCCTGAGATGTCGGCTGGGGAGAGAGCTGCTAAAACCAGAGACCAGTGGAGCCTGGCTGGATGAGAGGCCCCCACAAGCTGCTGACAGGAGCTGGAGCTAGCCATCACGTTAATTAGCGTTTTTACTCTTGCAGCAGCGAATGGGGGAGTGGGTTAGAGAGGGATGTGGGGGTGGTATATGACTCACAGACACAGTATGGTTTATTCATGATGGAGGAAGGGTGTGTGTGTGTGTGCGCGTGTGTGTGTGAGAGAGGGAGAGAGAGTGGAAAAGAGTGTGGTAGAGAGTGGAAAAGAGAGAGGAAACAGACATTTGATTTGTGCACAATTTTGTGTGTATGTGTGTGTGTTCCCTTAGTACATCACTGATTGGCACTATGCCAATATGTTATTGTTCTGAACATAAAACTTGGCATTGTAATTTTTCCTGTTTTTATTTCATTATAGTTTTGGAACACTGATTCATAATGAGTTTCTTTTATTTGAAATGAGTTCTGTGTGATCTAGGTTCAGTTAAACAATAGGTCTTATTTAGGTAGGAGTTTAGGGTTAGGTGTTGAGACATTATTGATTGATTGCTTTTGAGGCCTGTCTGGGAAGCTTCAGACTGATGAAACAGGTTAAGAGTCCCTCTCTCATAGGTGACCTGACCCTGTCTTCTCTGTCTTGGCTCCCGACAGTGATCCTCGGCCCTCTGAGAGATGTGCAGGATCAATACATTGGTTCTTTACACTCACCAATCACCCAAAATCCCCCATCCGGTGTGAAGAGAGCCAAAGAGAAGATCTGCAGCAATATGCAGAACATTCCAGAAGTGTCAGTTAGCTTATTGCTTCATAAACACAGCAGGAATATGATAGCTTAGGTGTTTGTTTGTCTGTGTGTGTATAGGCTGCTAGGGGAAGTAACATTACAGCTATAGTTTGGTCTAATTGTCTCCCTTATCATTAGTGACGACTATGACCTCTGTTATTGGCATATCTGCATTCTGCCTGCACTGCAGAGCCTCCATCACACTACTCGTAGCATTTTTCTCTCCCAAGAGCGGCAGGGCCCATGCCTCATAAATACAAACACAATCTCTCCTACACCTCCTGACTGCAGGACAGGGTTCCACACATATCAGCCGGTGGAGCTCAGCCCATTTGCATACATATTAAAGTGACGCCTCAGAAAAAAGGAAGAGAGCGAAAGAAGGGGGGAGTGAGGGAAAGAGGAGAGGAGAGGTGGGGGGGGGAGTGGGTATATGCAAACAAGGCTTTCATCTAATATGCAAGAAGCGGCATTACTCCGGCATAAATCTGCATCTGAGCTCAGGCAAAAGAGAGCAGAACCCATTTGACAGTAAATGGGATAGGGATGACTGTCAGACGCACAGAGGAACATTGTGTTACCCCATAGAGAACAGCAGCGATTGATCAGTATGGCATGTCACTTATGGCAGAAACTACAAGACTGCAATAGTGCATGCAAAGTTTAACATATTATTGGAAAATAAAAAAGGTTGAAGGCTGTGTATGTCAGATAGCTTGAAATGAGTAATGAAGAGGTTTAACATCATGTACAATTTTCTCATTGTTTTTGTTTCTTTGTAAAGATTATAAAGTAACTTGCAGTGCATTAGTGATGCTCAGAATATTTAGTAAGCATATCTCATTGTTTCACATTGTTTCCAGCCTTTATGCTAAGCTAAGCTAATCACTCCTCAAAGGGACTAATGTCTGTTTGTGTGCACATTTGTGTCATGATGACAAAATGCAGTCCTACAGATGAACATCAACCTTAAAGATGAAGATTGAATTTTTCAGGACCTTTTTTGATTTTTTTTTTAGCTGGAGACATTTTGAACAGTCATTCATTATCTATAACAACTTATTCCAGTTCAGGGTCGCAGGGAGCCTCCAGTGGTCAATGGGCAAGAGTCAGGGTTACACCCTGGACAGGTCGCCAGTCCATCACAGGGCCACATATAGACTGACAACCCACAATGTGAACAACAAATGTAATAAAGATCTCAAGTTTATTTTATTTGAACTCAAGCCCTTAAAACTGCTAATTAATAAGCAGCATATTATTAAATGTTCTCAAGCTGATGGTACTCAGGCTCCCTTTAGTAGTTTGGGATCAACAGTTTAAAACCTAACTAAGCTAATTAGCATAATTAGCTGAGCAGAGGTAGCCAAAAAGATGAGTGGTTCAAGCAAATCATAATCATTGCTCTGAAGAGGAATTATATGAAACAAAACTGCAGTGAAGCAAATATTTGAAGAGCTCTTGTGAAAACTAGACTGGACAATGGTAAACCAATGTGCTTATCAGCAATATAGCCACAAGACCTGCTAGCTAAAAGAGGTGCAAGACAAGGAGAAAAACATATTAAAATTATTTTAAAAACTTCATTCATTGGTTATGAGGCAAAATAAGGATGAAGAACTCAGTGTATCTGTTGCTGTTCATAGTAAAAAGATGCATTATGTAGCTTCACAAATTTATGTGTCAGCTAGTTTACAAACAAAAAGTTGACATAAAATCTCCCATTTGATAAGTGAAACCAAAAGTGAAGAACAATTACCTCTAATAGCTTGATTCCACAAATTGGGCAATTTAGACTCCACAGTATGGTCATGGAAACTTTAGGACAGTGTTTTAGACCATTCATCAGTTCTAGACCGTTTTTCCAAACAGATGTTCCAAAACTGCTTATTTTTCTACCTGAGGAAAGATTCAAACATGAGAAAAGCTGGTGTTAAAAGTGGAATTGGAAAATAATTGTGCATGTTTTCATTTCCTCTTGTTTAGATTTAGATGTTTTCAAATGTTGCAACACAGAAATCAATAAATTCCAGATGTTTAAATACAAAATAAGGAACATGGATCTGTTTATTTGGTCCTTTTTATTCTTTTTTTAATGTATTATAGATCAGATAGGGACTCGGTATCAGCAGATACTCAAAATTAAATGACTCAGACTTGAGGGCAAAAAAACTTGATCGGGACATCCCTAGTCTGAACATTTTTTGACCAAGGAAGACGGTTTAGTTGGAGCAGTTCAGGATGGATTTTCATGGGTTTGGAAAACTCCAAATCTCACGAGAATCCATCTTGCAGTGCAAGGTTAAACAGCACATGCACAGACAGAATTGGTAGGACATCTCAACAGGTAGCGTATTTCGACAGAACACCGCCATTCTGAATCTGTGTTTGGAGTATGGAAAATGAAGAAACGAGGAGCACATGTAAGTTGCCATGTTGTTTGAGTGCCAAAGTCAACAAACAAATGTTTTTGGTCTCCCAATATCGGACCAAGCTAGGAAGGACCAGTGGATAAAATTTATTTTTAATGACGCTGTTCCTGCAATCCTCCCCTCTGGTTTCACTGTCTGAGCTAAACATTTCAAGCCAGAATGCTTCGATAATTTGGGACAATATCAGGTGAAGATGGCATCGAAGCTCCGTTTGGAAAGCGGCGCCATCCAACAATCAGAGACTTGCCTGCAATTCAAACTGTAAGGCTGTGGTCTTTATTAATAATCTATTATTATAATTACCATCCACTAGAGCCAAAATATCGCAAGTATGCTTGAGAGACAATGTTGTGTTTATAAAATAGGGTAAGAAAGGGGGCTTTTTCTATTTTGTTTCAGTCAATTTTTTATGGCCTGTACAACAACTATAGAGTGTGGGTACCCATGGTAGTAACAGGTTATGACTCCTTTAATAGAGGTAATAGTGAAAAGAAGTGCACTGAGTGGTAGTGATGGAGTTTTTTCTTCAGAAAGAGCCACAGTATGAGCAAGAAGTACAAAAATAACTCAACATTTCCCAATATTGTTTCCCGCTCTCAATGTGCATGTTTACTACTCATGTCAATTATGATTGACTTCATAGACCTTTCGCGCCACTTGCTAAGCTGAGCATGCTCATGCCCCCTCCTATGTCCACATTCCCGAGATGATAATGGAAACATCCTTTCCATAAAGTACCTGACATGGACCGTTCCAAACTGACCATAGTAGAAAGGTGCCATTAGGTGCACGACTGTTTGTAGCTTATTTGTGTGCTGACAGCTATGAAAAAAGTAACGTTCATGACATGTCCTCATGACAGCAGCATGTTTGTACGATGTCTCAGTAAAAAAAGTTATAATGCTTCTAAATATTTTATTGAGACCTTGAGACAAACACTTTAATAAACTAGAGCCTTAAATGGCTGAGACTTTTACTCACCAGAGAGTTGAGAACACCAAGTAGATATATAGGAGAGATGATTATTGATTGCACCCAGGTGTGATCCAGAACACCACAGCGACAGTCTCAGTCATGGATGGGGCTGAGGAGCAGCATCTCCTGATAAAGAAAAACATAACAAAGCCTGAAAAGGAGAAAGAAGAAAAAGAGTGGAAAAAAAAACAAAATCAAAGAGAGATTCCCCAGAAATCCTGACAGCATTAGTCATTGATAGTTGTTGAATCAACTGTGCTGAGCTGTTCAGGTATAGTATAATATTGTGAGCTGATTAGAGGATGCTTCAGCAGGTGTCCACCTACTATGATTTGTGTTTAACCAATCACAGTAAATCAATTTCATGCAAAATCCAGTCGGGAGAAAAGCACACACATATTTACCATCAAGAAATGCACGAAAGAAATGCAAGAAGTGCTTCCCTTTGCTCATTTTTCAATGAAGGACTTGTCTCTAGTTTTCCTAAAACAGATTAAATCAGGGGTGTCAAACTCCAGGCCTCGAGGGCCACTATCCTGCATGTTTTAGATGTTTCCCTGTTTCAACACACCTGATTCAAATCCTCTGTATTTCAACAAGTCCTTCAGAAGCCTGTTAACGACTTGTTCATTTGAATCAGGTGTGTTGAAACAGGGAAACATCTAAAACATGCAGGATAGTGGCCCTCGAGGCCTGGAGTTTGACACCCCTGGATTAAATAGCAGCTTCTGTGCATACATACACCAGCATGGCCATGTTTGTTTCGCTTTGGGTGGGCACTTGCTGCTATTGTCATACCTGAACACTTGCCCCAAAGCACAATGCTAACAAACGATTGGTCCCCACCACCAGTAGAGTTGAGTTGGATGGTTTAGTTGGAGCAGTACAAGATGGATTTTCTTGGATTTGGAAAACTCCAAATTTTGCGAGAATCCAGCTGGCAGCTCAATGTTATTACTCTGTTAAAACGAACACAGAATACAAGTCATTCAAGTATGATGTCAGACCTAATTTTACTGTCTTCTAGTTGCAAGTCTGAAAACCAGTCGGTTTGCTTACTGTTGCAGCTACTTAGTGAACAGTAGAGCCCTGCATTTGGGCCTGCAGGCCGGGCTTCGGGCCCTTCAGGGGAGGACACGTCGGACACGGGCCGGGCTCGGGCTTTTCTTTACCTGCAAATGAATGTGTTGTGTTCATTATTTATCCAACTTAAATGACAACGTTTGAATGAAATTATGCTAGTTAGGACTCCCTGACTTTATGAGTTGTAATTCTGTTTTTGGGGATGTTCCATTTAACCGCGAACACTGTAATTCATGAAAATGTATTTTGGACCCCAAACACTAAATATTTTAGCTGAGAAAATATTTGCATATACGCTATGCAGCACCCCAGTGCTAGTCCCCTAAATAACTAGCTTGATCAATACTTCTTTATTACATCCTGTTTTATAGAATAATTCATTAACAACTACTTTTTAGCAAAGTTTTTTAGCTTCTCGCTATATTTTTTGACACCAGCCCATCTTGATCAATGGGAAGTAACTTTTAAACTTACTAAACATATTTTTGACACAAACTTTGAGGTGGTGAAGAGCTAAAACTATTTTGGTCGCAATTCCTTGTTTATTTTTCAAGTTCATCTCATAAAATGTCATTTTAGAATACTTTTAAAAGTGCAAAAAGTTTGTTCTTAAAAGACTTTGTACTGCTAAATATTCTCATTAACTTAATCTAAAATATGTATGCATTGTTTCCAACTAGGCACAAGTTTAACTCCTACAATATTTTTGTAGAGGCAAAATTATAGCACATGATGGCAGTGCTAAAGCAAAAAAGTGCCCTTGCGAAACTTCTTTTTCTGTTTTTTGAAACTGGAGTGCTGCCATGTGCTCTGGGTTTCCCCTAACTCTGTGAGCTCTGTGAGTATTTCATGTTAGACACCCTTGAACTCCCTTTCCTGTTTTCCTGCCTGAGCATGTCGCACTGAAGCACGCTACTCCGTCTATACAGGTGATGTTACGCACAGGATATGGAAACTCTGAATGTGCTGTGTGGCGGTGGAAGTGGGGGTGCGGGGGTGGAACTGAGGGAGGGGGCCTCTGGGAGGGTGGCGGGGGATTGAAATAGGATATGTTGGGAATAACACAAAGCACAAAAAGTGTCACATGATCTGAAGCACAGAGTTGATTTATTTGGCTTCAGAAAGAATCTGTTGCATGTGGTTTGGAGGAGAGAATGTTTTCCCTCTTTGCTCTCTGTGCACTCAGACACAACACATGGAAACATTTTCTGAGAGGCCATGGGTCTGTGGAAAAAAAAAAAAAAAAAAAGCTCTAGACGTTTTATTTCTTCTCCCTTTTCATTGCTTTCTTTTGAGTCTTTTTTCTCTCAAACTGATTAAATTACATACATCTGCTAACCACATGTAGAAGTCTCACTAATCAAAATTGGTGATGCACTGAACAATTACAATGAGCAGTTGTTAGATATATTAATAGTATATTTGGGTAACAGTTAATTGTTGGAGTTGTGTACCAGTTATTCTTTTCATCATTAACTGCATTCAGTTTGGGCTGCGATATATCAATGAACATCTTATTTACAGGCTCCATTACAGTCTGTAATAAATACACTTCCACTCATATGAGACAGTTGCATGTCTGCTCTATTGTCTGTCGTAAATATGCTGGAAGGGTTGGTTAAATATTGATAACACCAATTTTCTGCCTCCTTCTCCCCCCACGCACTCTTCCTCCATCCCCACCGTACACAAAAGCGCATTCCAAACCCCTCCTCCTTTCTATCCTTCTATCTCGCAGTTATTTCACCCTCACAGTAACCTTGCTTATGCATATTGCATATGTAAATAAAGTACCCCGCCTCTGAAGTAATTGTGTGCATCTTCTACAGAGCAGCCCATCTCAGTCAAGGGTTTAAGAAGAAGCATTAAGACTGACTGAATTCTTTTTGTTTAGTCGGGATTCTTTTCTGCTTTTACATTCTCATAAAGTCAAGAAGTGAACAACTATTGTTAGTGTTTGACAGTGATAACTTACATTTTCCCAATTACAGTTTCTTTTATTAAAAATTGAGTAACTAAAGATTCTGAAATTCTTTAGCCATTTTTTTTCTTCTAGCACTAAAAAAATGGGGGAAAACACTTCATTAAGTGTATGTTGTTTAAAATGGTTAGTTGCTGGCAGTGTTAATAGTAGACTTTAAAAATGTTTTTCCATGTTTTTATTTAACATCTTCACTCACAGAAAACAGCCATACATCATCAGTTATTTAATGTTCTCATCAAACTTTGAGTTCTTTGTGACACGACTCACCTTAAAGAGACAGCTCTGATCTTTTGAAGTGTTCTGAGAAATAATATGAACAAAAGCGTAAGCGGTTAATACAAATTAAATACATTTTATGTGGTAATCCTTTAATATCAACTCCAAGAAAAAGTTAGCAAAAGTTAACACTTTAAAAAGGGCTCAAACCAAAGCAGATTGTCTTTAAAACAACTTTATCCATTTTGTATTCTTTCGTGATTTATGCAATTACTTTTTTATTGGCCTTTATGTTATTGTTAGTTTTAAATAACATTGGTAAAAATGTAAAGACATGGAAAAAAATTGTTTGTACCCAAAAATAAAATACTGAAACAGGCCTAGACAAAAATGATAGTACCCCTAGAAAATATTTGAAAATTGTGACCACAGAGTGATGTTTAAAGGTTATCATGCAAAATCACTTTTTGGAGCTTTTAACCATGTTGTGCTGATATTTCCTTAGTTAAAAAAACCACTAGGGTGTTTTTTGTCTTAATTCACACATTTCTTAGTAATCCTCCTGCATCCTGGGCTCTGAGCTGCTGCTCCGCTCTCTCCTGAAAATCGACTGACTGTAACATAGTGATGTAACAATGTCCCCGCTGCCCCTGCAGATTAACGTCCCAAGCTGTGAGAGTCTGAAGCAAGACAGCAAGCACCACAGTTTTGTAGTATTTTACTTTTTAAAAATGTCCCAGTGAAAGTGTGCATTTAGCTGTGAGAGTTACAGGAATTTATTCACCATTTTATTCAGGCAGCTCGAGGGGCAGCACTCAGAAGGGGGGACCTGGTGGAGAGATGGGACTAAACTGAGCATTTTACTTCCTGGTCGGAGAACAACTCAAGAATATAAGTTATATTTTAGGACAAATTAAGACTATATAACACCAACGGTAACATTTTATCATTTATATGCCTATCCCAGACGTTGAAAGCTGTAAAATAGCAGGATACAGAACCTTTAAAGGTTACTAAATAACTTTTAAAACTTTAAACTACTGTTTTGAAACTTGTTTAAGTGGATACTCGCTAAAAAACATGTTCAGCTTCAGATTAGACATCACTCTGGATGCGATCTGGTCCCCTACACTTAATAACGTCACTGCTGTGATGGTGTTTTGACGATATATGCTGCCCTGTCAAAAAATGCTATAATGCGAATTGACAACTTATTTCATAACGAAATGTCATTGAACGTTTATACAGTATTCTTGTTTATGGCGAGTGTGTCTTGTTAATTATTTAAACATATTTTTATGATCCTTCCCTGATATTTTCTATGTAAAAGCCCTCTGGGCCCTTATCGGCCATTGTTGGGTCCCTCTCCTCTGGGTGTGTCCAAACATTTGCCTGTCGCTCTGTTGCAAAGAAAGTAAAAATAACATCATATTTAATGTTCCTGTCCTGGGAGAATTTCTTTGATATGTCAAATGTATTTATGGAAATATATATATATTAAAAAAACAATGTATCTGTTTATTGAAGTCAAGACTGTGGAACGGCACACGCACAAAAGGAATCAGTAACACAGCTTATTTTTATTATTCTGTTGAACTGCCATATAAAACCAGTGTCTGATTTTCATTAGATTTTTTCATTGATTTTCTGTAATTTAAAAAAAAATTATTCAAGTCTTTTCAATTACATGGTTATTTGCTATTTCAAATAGAGTTGCAGCAGATAGCTGTAGCTCTTCTGGGGCAGCCTGGGGCACTTTGAACAGGATTATCATAATTTTTGCTAGAGTTGGAAATGTGAAATTAAGAGAAGTATAAAGATTTGTAAAATAGGCTCCACTTTTTAATATATTTTTTAGATCGGAGTTGTTTTAAAATAGTAGCAAGCCATTGTAACTTGTACTTGCTTGGACTAGCTGAACTAGCTCAACAATCTGATCAATACTATTTTTTCAGACAGAGTTTATTGAAATAGCTAACTACAGCACATGGGATATTAATGATTTACAAGCTTTTCATGGTGAAAACACATTATAAACTAAGACAAGTCAAATACTTCTCAGTGACAGTGTTAGTTCATATAAATATAAAAATATTTAAAAAGTATTAGGGGCTCTTTCCTTGTCATGCCATCTGTGAGGTTCAAGCTTGTTAGTCTTATCTATCAGTACTATACTGTAAAAAAGCTACTTGTAACCTCAGGCAATCCTATTTCAGAGTCACTTAAAAATTTGACACTTTATAAAAGTAATTGTGCTAGAAAAATATTAATTACCATAAAATTGTAGTACTATTGCTGTAATAAAATTTTGGTTGAAAATACAAAAATTGCAGGAATATGACTGTGGATAGAAATTCTATGACTGCAGCATATGTTGCATAGGACGGTGTCTATGTGACAGGACCTGAACCCATGGGTTTAAAGAGCAAATTTTAACCATTTAAACTTGACCTTGTGTATTGTAATAATGTAACGTTAAGTATCTTATGTAAAGCTGCCAACTGCTGTTCTCCATCTTCCTTCCCTTTAGTTTATTCCTTATAGGTGATTTTAAACAAGACAACAAGTCAAACATTTATATTGTTGCAAGATTTATTGTGTTTGTATGAAGCAAGACACCAGATAATGTGAGCGTGAGAGGTAAACTACATCTAATAAAATCATTTTATGTGACTTTGTTGTGAAATGGCAAAGTTCAAGATGGTCATGACAACCAGCTGCCTTTCTCCCAATTATATAGGTAGTCAGGTTAAACGTGGAGCTGTCAGTCGTCCCCAAAACAAACTTCAAACACTGCACACTGTGTCATCTTTTTGGTTAAAAGTCTGACATTTAAAATTTGAGTCAGCTTTGTTTTTCTGTAATCAAAATATAACATAAAACACTGTTTGATTTAATGAAACTTACAGAATTTCTTTATTATATGTAAATTTACTTCTGATTACTTTTTTGAATTAATACAAGTTAAGAGGTCCAATTCACACAAACTAACCCTATCCAGTCAGTTATTTACAAAAAATTTTGTCCAATTATAATATATTAAAGCGGAGGTCACAAAGGTTCTCATGAACTATAGGTTTGTACAAATCTCTCTGTTCCTAAGAAATCTAGAGTTCATGGACATTCGTGGAGGGGGCGTAGTTTCCGACAGTATTTTTTTTAGGAAGTTGGTTTGACTGAATTTTAAATCATAAGAGCAACTTGAGACATTCTTGAGCAAATGAGGTCATTTTCTGCCGTATGCTGGTCGTAGAGTTCTTGTGTTTCTTGGAACCTTTCTATGATATACTTACTGGACTTGTTGTAAGGTGTCCATACAGCACCCCTATGTGCAACTCACAGCCATCTCAAGTCATTGACAGAAAGATTATGTGGCTTCTGGCACATTTTGTCAGGGTCGAAGTGGTCATCGTCCAACATCTCCTAAATTCAGTGTCTAGACTCTAGATCATCCCATATGCTCAGAAATTTGTTGAAAAGTCTGTAAATTTTCAAGATGGCAATAATGCTGAGAATACTACTGCTGCGCCTTCTATAGCTACAGTGGCAAGATGAAGAAGAAGAAGATGGTTGCAACCATTGCTTTAGTTCTGAAGCAGCAGGAGGACTTGAGAAAACAGCAATGCTGGTGTGTGCAATGAATATAAAGGTAGCACATCTATGACCAGAGACGGTTCCATGAGCGCATCAGAAGATGCAACATGGCGTACCTCCAGATGGCCTGTATCACCTTTGTCGAGGTGCTACATTATGTTGCCCCACTCATATTGAAGAAACATAATCATTATTAAGAAGTAAATGTAATTTTCAGGACGAGCTGGAGAGCTTGTCCTCCAGAGCTGTAGTGATTGTGTTGAATGCAGAGCTGAAGTCCACAAACAGGATCCTTATGTAGGATCTTCGGGAGTCTATAGATACTGGAGGATGTGGTGCAGGTCTTTGTTTGCAGCATTGTCTACAGACCTTTTGGCTCTGTAGGTGAACTGCAGGAGGTCCACATGAGGGTCTGTGATCTGTTTAAGGTGGGCAAGCACAAGGTTTTCAAAGATCTTATTGACCAAATAGTCAATAGGAAATAGTCAGGGGCCCATAGTTATTAAAACGTGTGGTCCTTGACTTTTTGGGTATAGGGATGATAGTGGAGGTTTTAAAGCAGGCTGGTACATGGCATGTCTTCAGTGAAATATGGATTTCCCTCCGATTCTTGTTCTCTCCTTTGTTACCAACACCACCAACTGTATCTGGAATGTGACTGATTGCTCTGCAGATCAAAGTGAGGTCTCAGCTTGTTTTATGATACCAGATATTCTTTTGTGTGCAGGAATGTATAAGAACAAGTCATCTTTTAACTTCTTGATAACAACCTGAACATTTGTTGTTGTCGTATTTGAATCATGTTTCAGATAACTTTGGTTCACTTTAACCTTAATTGTAATGTAGCATGGTGCAGGTTATACTACAAAGACTGTATTCTGAGTAAAAATAATGTGTCTCTCATTAGGACACTCATTCTGAAAAAAGTTAAATCAAACCCTCAAATATTTTTTTATGTCTCAACTTTCTGTATGTTCGACTTCACTGTAAAAAAAGCACAAACTACTTTAAACTGTGTCCTCAACAGTAACCATTAACATTAAACTATTAATAGATCTTAGGTTTAAGATCTATAAATAAATCTTAAACATTCTTTAATTAACTTCTTAATGAACAAGCAATATAGAGAATCCTTTCAGATATTTTTCACCCTCTGTTTCGACACTTTCAGTTCACACCTAGCTCAGGAAGCTACAAAACTGTTAGAAAAACCAAAAACTGTAAATATCAAAAACCTCTAGACTAACACATTTTAATTCAAATGAAATCCATTTATAAAATATTTTGAAGTTGCTGATATGATAGTCAAGAAAAACATAGTCTTTTGCACAGTTCAATAGATAAAAATGCTCGTGGTTCTGTGGTGGTAAGCGGCCTCCAAACAAAATTCTGTTCAGGGCCCCGTGTAACCTTAGGCTGGCTCTGCGCAACCTTTTTCAAATCAAATACAAGGAGAAGACTTTATGAGAGCACATGGTGTTTTACTATCAACTGCAAGTTATTTCTAACAATAGAATAAACAGATTAGCTTCGACTTTGATATTTGGTAAAAGATTAGCCCAGAAAAAACATTCTTCCATATACGTTCTGATCTAAGCTGTCCATGTAGAATACTTTACATTTGGCAGGAATTCCTAATGTTATGGTTGACAATGGAAAATATTAGCTCAACTTTCTTTTGTTCTACATCTTGAATTCTGATTGTAGGTTGTTATTTCTCTTAAAAATAGTTCAATCATTTTTCTTTTAGGGACGTGTTGGCTCAGGTGGTAGAGCGGGTCGTCTGGCAACCAGGAGGTCAGCGGCTCAAATCCCCGCTCTGCCCAGAGAAAAAGATTGCCTGGCCATTGTGTCCTTGGGCAAGACGTTTAACCCACCTTGCCTGCTTGGTGGTTGTCAGAGGGTCTGGCTGCGCTGGTGTCTGGCAGCCTCACCTCTTTGTACATATTTGACAAAGAGTGTAGTTTAAGAGTCAAAGTATAGTCACTACTGACTGTAGTGTGAAGCGGTTTGGGGGTCATAGGACCTGAGTAAAGCCCTATACAAGTACTTACCATTTATCAGGGCTGTTTATACAAACACAAATAATTCCAAATGAGAAAAAAAATCTAATATAGCACATAACACTGGTTTTATTTGTGTCATAATGGTTTAAAGTTTAATAAAAGCATCACTACCAGTTTTATTGTACCTTTTAATTAGTTTCATTTTTACCTGAGGATGATGTAACATTTGAAATGTATAATATGACATATTATCATAAAAAAGCATGGAAAAGTGTTGTTTTGTTGTCATTTGCTTGTTTCTTTGTCAAATATGGACAGAATTAGATTAGTAAAATGCGGCATATGTGAAAGGACAAGTTTAGAAACCAGTAGCTTCTGATAATGTTTATTATGGATCTCCTAAACAAAGAAAAGTTTCAATACTACAAACAAACAAACAATCAAAAAGGACCATTCTCTAGTGGACCACGATAAATTACAGAAAGGAGTAAACTTTTAATATTTGGATTTGATTTCTTCAAGATTATTAAGACTATAATATAAAAAACATTCTGGTTAAATGTCGTTTTTTGAAATGATCATTAAAAACAGTATTTATTTAATGGTTCTTTAATAATTACAGTAAAGTGACAATTTACAAAATAATGTAAGAAAAGTCCAAACACACTCACATTTAATTGTTAAGTTTTATTTTTTTCATTTATAAATTGTTATTTTGAACATTTTTGGTATCCTTCTTTTGTAAAGCACAGACCAACACTGTGCATCATGTAATGATGAGCTACATCGTGTCCTTACAAACCCACACAGAACAGTCTGTTCTCCGACATTTAAACTTAATTCCTGAGAGAGAATCAAGTTTGTCATACTCCAATTTACAATATTAACAGAGCATGATGACTGTAATCGTGGCTGCCCCCCCGTTCCACCTATTTGGCTGGAAATCAAAGTCCTTTCCAGGTGTTTGGTTCTATGTCAGCCATCTGTGTGTGTACATACAAACAGATGTGAGCTGCAGATGACAGATAATATCTCCATTTTTCCACATAGAGTTTTTCCACTCAGCTGCGGAACATGTTTGGGTTCTTAATAAAATCATTGACAGTTTCAGACTTGATTGTTTACTATTTGTTTGTGTACACCAGCATAATTAAGAGCTGCCTAAAATAAAAATTTGTCCTATTATTCTCAAGCTAAATATAATGAATTAGTATAAGAGTAAAGTACAGAGGAATATACATACTTTGCTCTCATACATTAACTGTATATGATTATGTTACAAATGTACTGATGTTCCAAAATACTGTTGGTACCCTTGCAGCTTATTAACACATTTATACTAGAAGATGATTCAGTTAAAAACAAATCTAATACTTTGAGTTTTTTAAGGCAACAGGACTTCCATTTCTTGAACAAATGTTCTCTTTGATTGAAAAGACTTCTTTGGTTCTTTAGAAATTATTACTTTCAGATCATTTATTCAAGAAATCTAAAAATGTCCAGTTGTCTTTAAAAAAATCTTTGGATTGTCCTGGATGACTGAGAATCTACACAAACAGTTTGAAGCAATTGTCTAATATTTCAAAATAGAGATAGTGTAAGCAAAGGTGTGAAATCAAATCATTTATGGTTTATTTCACAAACATTTACAAAATAGATCTGATGGATTTGTTGGTAGGACTAGTAATCCTGTATTATATTTATGTTAAAATCATAGATGCGTTAAATATCACAGGTGTCTTTAGGTCTTTAAGCTTTTTTTTTTTTGCTATTTATTTCAGCCTGTTGCCAGGGAACACACATTTTCTTAGATAGTTTGGTTTCATTTTGGCCCCTACATTGAACATGGATCAGCTAAACAAAAGGAGGCAGCTTCATGCTCTTGTGAACAAAGGTCCCAATATTATGAAAAAGTATAAGGTTTATTGGAGACCAACCTCCCAGGATGTGAATGAGATGTAAAAAATGAATCAGATGGAGAGAGCAGAGGGTATAAAAAAGCCAAGCTGAACTCCAAGGTATATAACTTTTGGATCCATCAGTCACATTTTGAACCATAATGGATTCTATGGAAGAAACCGCTGGAAGCTCCACCGTGGCAGAACAACACAGAAAAGCCAAACAGGAAGTAAACATTGTCCGAAGCGTCAAAGTTTCTGGGAGAATATTCTTTGAACAGATGAGACAAAACTGCAGCTTTTTGGTCAGAGATGATCATGATTTTTGTTTTTGTTGATGATATTTGTTTAATGTGGAAGGTTACCAACAGGTAAGGCATGTGTCTGTATTGCAGGTTTTAAAGTTTTGACTCTTTAACTAACTTCACTCAGATTTCAATGCCCTGCTTTATGTAAGATGATCCAGTGTGAATGAAGATTAGGTATGTTCTGAAGTTCTGCTCAAAACTTTATAAATACTAGAAAAGCACTCGGAGAGCGCAGACCGCTGCCAAGCAGCACTTTGACATATTGTAGAAAGTACTATGTCCATATCCTTAAAAAAATTTCTGGACCCAGACGGTAATCCAGATCACCCCCAAGCTAATAATTTATCTTATTCAGTAAAATATAAAACAAGCCCCCCAAATATGTACATGTAATTATTCCATTTAAATATTGACTAGTTGTACGTGTTTTATGTTTATTAGAAAGGCCCGGATTGAAATTAGTCTGTGGCTAAATCTATAATTAGATTAGGCTTTAGTGAACTCAAAGTGCAGAGAATGGAAGCGGCATTTCAGAAAAACAATAAGATTTCAACGATGGAAATTTCAAAAAGAGCAGATGATGCAGCAAACTGAGACTTACACAATACCAGCAGAGAACCAGGGACAGAGAACAAAAATATGTTAGACAACAGTTGGATCTAACAGTGAGTTTAGAAAACTAGGGAGTGTTACTGGGGTGAGTAATTAGAGAATGTGAAGAAGAGCTGATGAGACAATGAAAAATAGACATGTGCGACTGAATGACAGGGGAGCTGAGGACAACTGAGTAATATGACACAGGCAAGCAAGATAACTCCAAAAATTCTAAAATCCAAAAGTCTCAAATCTAAACATTTTGATACATACAAAGCCCCCACCCCCACACATACACCGAAACACACACAAACACACCTACATGCACACATACATGCATATGCACAAGCAAACAAACCTCTGTGTATAATTTTATATTTTATGTCAAAAACTCCTTATTGTTGTGATTTACAACAACAAATGTATTTGGAATGTTTTGTTTTAGCATTTGTCTGCTTTTGTTGTATTAATGTTGTTTTCTCCTTCCACTTCTTTTACGTTGATGCAGTTTTTTTTTAATGTCTTTGTCTCCCTGACTGTCCACTCTGCCTCTGAAATCAGATACGGCAGTTGTGCCTTAAATGCATAGAGAGTACACTGTACAACAGAGGGAGAAAATTTAACTAAACCGGTTGTAGAGTAAATCTGTCTTGACATAATAAGGCACTGCAGAAAATCAATTCTGTCTGCCAAACATCAGGACAGGACAAAAATAAAATAAATAAATAAAAATGGAATAGAATCCAAAACAGAAGCCATAATTAAATGAAATATTTAAATCCAACATCAAAATAGCACATCGTCCTTCTGCGTGTGTAATAGTTAAATAAACTAAACTACAATATAAAGAACAAGTAAAAGAAGAAGAACTAGAGAAAACAGATGATGCTTTTCATTTGAAAGGAAGGTCTTTGCTCTGCAGGAACATGTGTATCTGTCATAGCTGCTGATGAAGCTTCTGACTGAAAGCACTCAGCTGGTTATCAGTGTGTTTTCAGAGGGTTTGTGTTGTTGTCCATTACCCCACGAAGCATGTGCAACATTATTCTTTCCAGTATCAGCTGAAGACTTCAACATACTCTCCAGCAAAGAGACAGCCTTTTTTTTCTTATCAGCGTCTCTGATGCTGCTGCTGCCCCAAAAGATGGCTGCAAAAAAAAGTGCACCCTTCATCCAGACTTATAGAAGTTATGCAACATCTTGCTGCAAACACTGAAGGACCTAGACTTAGTTCTTCCATTCCCGTCTTTTTATTTTCTTTTGTAAAAATGATTATGCAACCAGAGATTTTCTTTACAATATGTATTTTTTTTTACACTTTTGAAAAAGTTGTTTATTACTAAAAGAAATAATCATGCACATGCTATTTAATATAATTTATTCTGTTACAGGCTGTCAACGTGCTCTTGGTCTGTTTTACATTTTAAAATGTTTTATTTCATTGCTTTTTCTTATTTTTTGTCTTTTTTTCTCTTCTTCTTTGTCATATATTTGTCATATTGTTTATTTTTCTGCAATGAAACTTAGAATTTTATATATTTCATGTTTTATGTCCATTTTATGTCATGAATCGTTCCTTTGCTTTTTGTTCTGTTACTTTTTGCAGCATGCTCTATAACTATCAGTATTTCAGTCCAGTTTGTACTTTTTCCCTCTCTGATTGGTTGTATTCTGCTAATTAACTAAAGGTTTAATGATTTAAGATTCGGAGATCTGAACACATTTGGGGAAATGCAGTCATGCCCGCTCCTACGTGCATTTTGAATGAGCTCGCTGGTGATATTTGCGTATAACAGATGCACCGCCTCCCTCCCATTGGACAATGTCTACGTGAGGGGCGTGGCAAGGAAAGATGAGAGTTGAAAATCCATGCCCTTACTGGGAAGATATGGAGCGCTATGGACACAGTCTACATGAGTGTGGAAGGTATCTCAACTAACGAGATAAATATTTCTCCCATTAGAAAACGAGTGATTTGAGAGCCTGACAGGGAAGAACGGGTGGCCCGGTTGAGGATGGAGTGTGCATTTGACGCACAGAATCTGATCTCCATTTCTTTGAGGAAAATCCAGAGCTCCAGGACGCAGAGAGGAGGCATCAAGCTCCACAAGAACTTGCTGGTAACGTACGTCCTCAGAAACGCCAGGCAGTTTTACATGAGCAAAAACTCGTCGCAAACGCAGAAAACGCCTCTGTATGAGGATGTAGCAGCAGTCCACGAGAGGCAAGAATACCTCGAATTAACGGGCAGCTTCACAGAGTTGGCTGATGACTTCTATTGCAACTTTAACGGGGTTGAGTCGGGCACTTGGCAATGCGGAGCGCACCAGTCCAACGGCCAGCCTGCAGTGGTGGCGCACCAAGACGCATCTGCCTGCGCAATGGTATCGCCAAATGACTCTGACCTCATGGTTTCAGAAGCTTGTTGGAGCTGTTCAGACAAATCTTCCTGGGAGTTGACTATCCCAAACACACAAGCCAACCAAAAGACTGTCCTGGACTTGGACACTCATGTAGTGACGACTGTCACTAACGGATACTTCCACTCAGACTGTTGCGCGCAGCCAAAACAGCCGCAGGGCGCACAGTGCTACACTAAAAAGCGAAAGATGGAAACAAGTTATTATATTGTTGATCCGGAGTTTTACTTGCCGGACTTTGGAGCAATGCCATGTAAAAGGATGAGGAGTGATGATGATTCACTTTCAGATTCGGAGCAGCTGGACAGCTCAAACATCTCCAACCTGATCTCGGTGTTGGGATCAGGTGGACTATCTGAGTTTGTGAGCTGGCAGCAGACGGACCTTGAGCAAATATTTGCGACTCAAACAATTTGTTTAAAACATACACTGTTAACAGGCAGTGGTTGGACCAGAGCAATCGAAGCATTTTGATATGTATGATTTTTTTTTTTATTGTATCTTTTACTTTGTTGCTTCGAAATAAACCATGACACGACTGCAATTCTCCCTCTCTGTGTTCAGTTTTTGAAGAATATTGTTGAAATGTGATTTCCGAATGCAACCTTTCAATTCTGATGACTTTTGCACATTGTCTTTTCTCGTGCCAATTCATGTCCATTACTGCACATGGTATAAAATGCGTGTATTTTCTTGTGATTCATTTGGGGTACAGGGAGTCTGTCTTTTGGTTCGTGTTTCCTGAGGAAATTCGTCAACGTTGTTTTTCTGGGAAGATGTTGAACGAGCACCATCATGTGGCCAGTAAAGATCTGTACAGAACCATGCACCAGCTCAACGCAGAATGTCATTCTGTAAATGTATTATATTATTTACATCAGGGCCTGCTTTGATAAATAAATAAAATAATAATATTTTAAACATTTGTATTGGCTCTATATTCTGACTTGTGCACCACTATGAAACAGTCCACATCCCTATACGCTCTGTTTAATTGATAGTGGCCTAGCAGCAATTTTTCTCTTCTTTGAGTTATTATTTGCTGCTATTTCATACTGCTTGGCCTAAAACAGGCTTGGGTAGCATGGAAAAGTTCAAATTGAGTCACTAAATCCCACAGCCTTTATTTTCAAATGGTGTCATTAATAATCCTGAAATGTATACAATACCAACACACATGTGTCCAACATTCATATATGTTTATAGATAATTAAAAAAACAACAGTAAACAGTTACTAAAATCCTTCAATGATTGGTTTTTAGTTTTAAATCTAAGCAAGCACCATATTTTATGGAATATTAAGGATAAACAATGTGCAGAAAATGGCAGCGTTTGTTGCAGCACTTTCATTAAATTTTTTAGGCCTACTCTCCTATCAGCATCACTTATTTGGTCTGATAAATTTTAGGAGAGAACCGAATTCAAAAATCAAAAATGACGGTGAGTCAACAGGTGATTGTTTGCTCATGTCACTGTGACCACAGGATGGCGCTACAGCACCTGAGTTCTGCTCATTCACTCACTGCTTGGTGTTTATTATGTAGTATATTAATTAGGAGATAACGGATGTCCAGTGTTTTTGCTTTCTACGGACTGCTTTATTGCAGCAGTGCTTCACTCTTGTGTACCGAGTTTTCACAATCACAGTAAACACAGGGCTAAATAAACGTTCGGGCTAGATTTGCAGCTGCAGGCTCTTAGCGCCACTTTGAGGCTCCATCGTATTGAAGCTCCACCGGTCAAAGGTCCTTTCCGGTTTACGCATGCGCAAATGAAAAACAAATTGTTTACAACTCGATGCATTCTTATTGTAGTTTTGTTGTTCCACACATACGGAGCTAGAATGCGATATTGGAGGTTATGTTTATGATCAGGGTAAATTTAAGATGTTACCCTTCAATTCTACAGATAACTAGGTCGAATCCTTTCACTACTTCTGCGCATGCGTTAACCGGAAAAGGCCTGACCGTGGTGGGGCCCGAGAATGTCGCCAGCAGCCGGATACTTCTCCGGGTGGCGGACAGCTGAGAATGGACTGTGCGCCCGTCCTTGAGATATGACAATCCGAGGGGTTTCCATCTTTATTCCTGGGACAAAGGCTCCAGCGCGTTTTTCTATCAAGATGTTGGGGGGGTTTGTCAGAACCTTGGTGAGATTATTGCTTCTTGTTGTATCTGTTTCAGCGCGTCAAAACTAACGCAGTGAAAACAGTGAAGAGGGGGTGGGGACACCGCAGGACAACAACATTTTGATGCACTAGGTCAAAAGAAAGTTCATGTTTCTTTCATGTATTATGCAGAAAGTACGTATTTTGTCATGAAAGCGTTTGACCTAACCAGCTCTTGAACGTGACGTTTTGTGTAAAAACTTAGCTTAATTTTTCCGAAAACTAGCTTAATGCGTGTGCTGCTAAAACGATTTTAATAACATCAGTACGGCTGAAAGGTTTGTTAAAAACGCTTTGTCCATGAGTATTACTTACGTCTTTATTTTTTTTCATATTCTGAATGACAATTAATTATAAAACTATTTAAAAAATATGAAACGCACTCCTAATAGCTTTATTTTGATAGTGTCTACCGGAAGTCTAATGTTGCGTTTTCTTTAATTTGATGTAAATTGAACTGCATTGTCTAAATGTCAGATTTAATCAACCTTTTTCTGTATATTCTTGCGTAGTAAATTTTAAGTGTTGTTGAATTTTATTTAATTTTTATAATTATTTTAAGTGCAACATCTTTACATCAATAAATCAAAAGTGATTAAATATTTACAAAACACGTGGATGCACGAGAATAAAGATGGAGCTTCTGCTTTGCTTGTTTGTTTGTTTTAGCAACAATCTCAAATGTCCAGCACTGTCAGCTTTCTATTTATAGTCTTCCAGAGACTAAACCTGTGGGCTGGAAAGAAGGATTGGACCAGTCCACTTTACTCTTTTGCCTTTGTGTCACTCTTCACGTGCAGAATCATCTTTTACTTAATGCATGAGTCTTTGAAAGTAATGAAGACTTTTGTTCACAGCTTTGACTCACGTTTCTGTTTGAGGTCATTTGCATTGAGACATTTACTGTTGTCAGCTTAAAATAAACACTTGCACTGACCTGTTGACACCTTGGAGCTCTACAGCTTGTCTTCACCCTAACAGTCTGGTTTAACTAGATTACAACTAAGATCAAATATCACTAATCACTTATTTTGTATCAATATTGGTTGCAAACATTTGACTAGAGTTAAAAAACAACTTTAGCCACTGTTTTTCTCTTCTATTCCAGCTGCGGCCAGTCATTGCAAACCCCTGCAGTTTGCTTGGACCAGTAACACGGGTCTCAAGGAGATCCTTTGTGGTTCAAGAGGGTCTTCCCAAGCTACCTGTTCCACCCCTGAGGCAAACATGTGAGCGTTACCTGGCTGCACTTGAGCCCATCGTCAGCAAGGAAGAGCTGGAACACACGCAAAAGCTGGTACAGGAGTTCCTCGGTGGCGGCGTGGGAGAACGGCTCCAGAAACGACTGGAGAGACGGGCGAGGAAGACGGATAACTGGGTAGAAATCTGCTTTTATTTCACTTTTATTCTTTTAATTGCACACGCTGAGAATTATACAGTTATTTTTGATAGTCTGTAAATGTTGACAATATTTTTTTAAATCCTTTAAATTTCACACCCTACGAACGACTTTGAGAATTGAGCAATGTATTCCTGGTGTCTGTGTAGCTGTCAGAGTGGTGGATGCAGTCAGCGTATCTGGACTGCAGAATGCCAGTGGCGGTCTACACCAGCCCCGGAGTCGTGCTGCCTCGAATGCACTTTCAAGATCGGCAGGGACAGATGAGGTGAGAAACCAGGGAAAAGGTATATTTAAGTATTCCCAGTGCTCACAGTGTGTGTGAATAATTTGAGTGTGACTGTGGTCGTAAGATCTGTTAAGTGTTTAACTTTTTTGCCAAAGTACAGTATAAACAAGCTCTTGTTGCTCTGGAGTTTTGGGCTGACTGTTGCATAGCCTTCGCTTCACACGCAGGTTATTTAAAGCCCTTTAGCTCCACGTGCCATTGCTCAGCTGTTTTTAACTGCTGTGACACATGCGGCGCACTGAGAATGTTGGAACCCACAGACTTATAATTCACTTATAAATTACAACTACAATCTTTTTAGTATATCAGATCTACATCAGAATAAATCCAGTGCTTGACTGATTTGGATACAGTGTTTTTTAAGCGACATTTACTTCCTTTTGGATCAATTCCGAGCTGATTTCTGATTATCTTTGTCAATAACATCGTCATTTCTCTTCTGCAGGTTTGCTGCCAAACTGATTGCAGGAGTTTTGGACTTTAAAAAAATGATTGACTCGTAAGTTTTCTAGAATTAGCCCAAACATTGTGATGAAACTGTTTTATTGTTACTGCTTGGTTTTCGATACCATGAAATAAGAGTTGAACATGCTGCTGGGTTGCAGTGAAACCCTTCCTGTTGAGTACTTGAGCGGGAAGCCACTGTGCATGGACCAGTATTACCAGATCCTGTCCTCCTGTCGCATCCCTGGACCAAAGAGAGACACTGTTGTATGTTATGCCACAGCAAAGACGCATCCTACTCACATCACTGTAGTCCACAACTTTCAGGTATACTGAACCCCACTACTGTAGTTTTCTTTTCTAATATTTCAGTTTAATCTTTCAGTAGCACTTCAGTTTATAAATCCAACAAATCTAATTTTTCTCCCAGTTCTTTGTTTTGGACGTGTACAACAGCGACGGCACCCCACTGACAGCAGATCAGATTTACATGCAGTTGGAGAAGATCTGGAATTCTTCTTTGCAAACTAATAAAGAACCAATCGGGATTCTTACGTCACAGCACCGCAACACCTGGGGAAAAGCCTACAACAACCTGATCAAGGGTGAGCAGAGAGTAGGGAGAAAAAAAACATTAATGAATCTTCTTTCATTTGAAAGCATTTCATTCTCTTAGTACTTTTCTCCCTTCAGATAAGATAAATAAGGAGTCGGTCCGTGCCATCCAGAAGAGTATTTTCACAGTTTGTTTGGACGCTCCAATGCCGAGTGTGTCAGATGAGCTGTACCCGAGCCGTGTGGCTGCCCAGATGCTGCACGGAGGCGGAGCGAGGTGGAACAGTGGCAACCGTTGGTTTGACAAAACTTTACAGGTCAGTTTGAAGGTTAAAAAAAAAAAAAATTTTACTTTAAATATCACCAGCAGGACTCTGGGTAGTATTAGTTGAACATATGTACTTGCAAATCGTCCCCAGTTCATTGTTGGTGAAGACGGTTCATGTGGACTGGTGTATGAACATGCACCTGCAGAGGGTCCACCCATTGTGTTTCTCATCGATTACGTAGTTAAATACATGTAAGTTTCTTTCAGATTTTAGATGACTGCTTTTATTATTTTGGGATCATTTTATTTTACTGATTTGTTGACTCATTCTGTTTGAACAGGAGGAACACGGAGTTGGTCCGCTCTCCCATGGTTCCCCTGGCCATGCCACAGAAACTGCGATTCAACATCACGCCTGAAATTAAGAGGGACATTGAAAAAGCCAAACAAAATATGAACATGTACGTACTGACCCGATCTTAAATATACTCTATAATAGTTGTCCAGGCCTAAGAAAAAAATCGAGTGCACAAAAAATAGAAAAGGCCCATTTTATGACCCTGTTTTATAAACACAATACTGTCTCGCGAGAATACTCGTGATATTTTGGCTGTAGTGGATGGTCATTATATTAATGCAAATCTGGGGTGTGTTGAACATGGCGCCCACTGGGGATGGGCGATATGGTCTCAAATACAGATTCAGTAATGGCTGCGTTCGACTGAATAAGAGGGGGAGAGGGGCGGTCTGCAGTGTCCATATATGGTATTTCCTGCTGGTTTGTCATCAACATGAGGGAGAAATTAAGATCTCGTGTTTGTGTGCGTGTGCTCATGGGGTGCATGTGGGCTGGTTGAAGAAGCCTGTGGTGAACAAATACTCCACTTTTAAAAATCAGCTTTCCAGCCAGTATAAAATCATTAGGAAACTATAATATAAAGGTTTTCATTTGGAAAAGTGCAAATTTCAGTCTACAACTCTTAAGGTTTTATTGCCGTCTTTGATTAGATGATATCTGACCAATGTCTTCTTGGTTTTGACAGAATGGTGCATGACTTGGATGTGAAGGTGCTTATGTTTACTCATTTTGGGAAAAACTTGCCAAAGCAGCACAAGTTGAGTCCAGATGCCTTCGTGCAAATGGCTTTTCAACTCGCTTACTTCAGGTGAGAGAAAAAACAAAACAAACTATTCTGAACATAATCATTACATTTAATAGTAATCATTTGTTTTTTGGATTCAAGGATGTATAACACCTGCTGCTCTACATACGAGAGTGCATCGCTTCGAATGTTTAAATGTGGACGAACAGATACGATCCGTTCAACTACAGCAGATTCCCTTCGCTTTGTTCAAGCAATGCAGGACCCAGCTAAGCAGGTAGTGCCGAACGCCTGACGTTTCCTAATAAATATGTAGCATTCAAAATAGAAGACAGTTTATTGAACAGAAAATGTTCCCAACAGAACACAGAGAGACTTGCACTGTTGCAGGAGGCGGTTCAGACGCACAAGCAAAACACGTACAACGTGAGAACCGGAAGGTTTTCATTAAAAAAAAAAAAAACAAACATCTATTTTCTTCTTTTTTTTTTTTTTTTAAATATGTAATTTTCTGTTTATTTTTTAGGCAATCCATGGCCAGGCCATAGACAGACATCTGCTTGGGTTGAGGATGCAGAGTATTGAAGACCTGACCTCTATGCCTGAGATATTCATGGATACTTCTTACGCAGTCGCTCATCATTTTAATCTCTCCACCAGTCAGGTAACAAAACCAACAGCTCATTATCACCCAGCAAATGATTGTTTACGATCCTGTTTGTTTACGTGCATATTCATCCTCTCGCATCTCAACATCCAGGTTGGCTCCAAAACAGACTGTGCGATGTGCTTCGGTCCAATGGTGCCAGATGGCTACGGAGTGTGTTACAATCCCGTGGACGAGCATATCAACATCGCCATCACAGCCTTCAACAGCTGCGAGGAGACGAACGCTGCCAACTTTGCTCGGGCTGTAGAGGACGCGTTGTTGGACATGAGAGCTCTCTTGGAGGACGCGGCTGGGACACACAGTGATCCCCACACATGAGCCAGGATTGCCGATCGTGTATGAAAGCTGAAACTGAATCAAGTTGTTGCCAGAGTCGTTGGCAGAACGCCACGCTGGCAAAGACACTCTAAGAGAAAACCTGTTACCCGTGGGGGTTTGTGGGAAGTGCGTAACGTGTAACTGTCAGTGACTTTAAGAGAAAATATCTATGATGAAAAAAGAATATTTAAGATTGTTGTAAAAGTTGAAATAGAACATATAGTTTTTACTGAGTCTAGACTTATTCTTGACTTAAAAGATCTTGAGTGCCTTGGTTTGTGTTATTTATTTCACACATTTGACATACTGTAGATAAGTAAATTATTGAAGATTTGTTTTTTACAAAATAGAGTAAATGTTAAATCTAAGTATTGTGAACTTAAGAAATGTTACACAAAATATAGTCCATGTCTAGGATAAATTTCTTACGAAGGAGTATTGAGCTCTGAAAGACCCTTTGGTATGCAGGTAGTCGCCATGAAACTCAACCTCAGCCATGTTTCCTGAGGAGTGCCACAGGAACAGCTGCTGGCCTTTAAACACGTTGGTCTTTAAGACGTCCATGTCCCGAATCTGAACAAGACAAAAGACAAATAATGTTGCTAATAAATTCCTCCTCCGGGCTGTGCAGCATGTGCTGGAGAGCATGTACGCACCATAATGTACGTGGACTGTGAGCTGGTGGCGTTGAATACTAATCCTATGTGCAGAGCTTGGATTCTGATCTTTACTGAGGGAGGGGCATTGATGAGCACTCGGCAGGTGTGGCTGGTGTTGGACGTTACTGGATTCTCAAAAACGCCTCTGGAGGAAAAAAGCTGAACGTCGCAGTCTGTCAGAGAAACACACGGGATGTTAAAGCTTTGCAAAATATCACAGGTAGAGTCAAATTCCCTGTCACATCTGTGTGAAATGGAAAATGCAGGACTTTGTCAGCAGCTGATTCTACATTGTGGTAATCTTCATGCTGTAATACACGTTGCTGTGTTAATCCCATAGACATTAATAAATTTTTCATCTTAGGCGTGTCTATGATTAATACCCAGGATTAAGTTCCTCTGCAACAGCTGGATGGATGAGGTGAGAGTGGATAAAAACAACAGTTAAAAAACAGGATGAATATCTTACAGAACAGCTGAAATCAATACTGAACCAAGTCAAGGCCACTACATATAAATATGTATAGGCTAGTGGTGTGTTAGGATGATCCATCAAGCTGTCGTACCCTGACGGTGGCTCCTCTTCACATTCTTTTGGGAGCTGTAGGTAAACATGACCCCATTTCCGGCAGTGAACACATTTTGACGTACAAGCAGGACGTTGGTTCTGGTTGTAAGCTCGCTATCGGCTACCCGTTCACACTTCCTCACAAAAGTCAGACGGTCAAAAAACGCCACGTACTCCTCTGCAATGAGACGTGCACAGAGTTACAGATGCTTGTTTGGCTGTGGAATTCTTAGGAATCACTTTTAAGAGAAACAGACTTTTCATGCAGTCCAAGGAGCCTGATAAGACTTTAATGTGGATGACCTCATCAAGCGGTCGACCTATGGATACGGTGCATCGTCTGTTCACGCCTTTCAGATCCACCGTGCCTGATTCATCCAGGAGGAGCTGTCCACAAACACCTGGAAAAATCATGTGAGGTGATAAGAATCAATACAACTCTGTTTTTTCTTTTTATAAACGAGGTATAAAAAGCCACTAACTTGGTTTAGATGTTGGGGCAGGTGTGGTGCTTAGTGGGAATGTTATGCTCTCTGTTGGCCTTGGTAGATGACCTCCGGTACGGTGCTGTGGTTTATCTTTATGGATCAGAGCTGGAGATGGGAGAGTGAGGTTTGTTATTGAAGCAGATGTGGTGAAGGCCGTATCTCTGCAGCTTCCTCTGTGGCAGCCCCGGACCGTGATTGGTTTAGGCATGTGCATACAAAACAGGGGGCTTAAAGGCTCCGAATTGGAGGGGCCCATACAGGTGACGGCTCTGGACTGGATGCCATAACCACAGGGTACCGAACACTGAGGAGTGACACAACATAAGAGGTGAGGACGGGTCAAGCAGGATCATGTAAAAACACGCTGACAGATTGTTGACACTACAAACAGAAAAATAGCATGCAGAAGGCATGTGTGTCCTTGCACAAGGCTGAAAAGGGGTTGTTTGCAGTCACTGGTCAATAAATCAGTAAATCATTTAAACTCATATCCAGCCAATATTTATTGTACTTCATGTTCTAGTCTTATCAGATGTACCTGGCTCCATGCCTTCACCTCCCACCTGTAGGTGCAGATCTGCACCAGGCAGGGCACCACTGCAGCTGGTTTGACAGTTGCATGGCAGTAATTCTCTGACACCACTCTCTCCTTGCTGTAAACAAACTGAACGCAGGACACGTTCCTCTGAGCTACTCCCAGGTCACAGGATGCAGAGCAGGGTGATGTCCTGATCACCTTCCACCTGGACAAATGTTGCTTGTGGTGAAATTACTTTGCAAAAATAAAAAAAAGATCTCAGACATTTGTCTGTCTAGGAATTACCTAGCAGGACAGCTGTGAGTATTACAAGCAACCACTGCTGTGGGTTTGAGAAAGTTGCTGCAGTTGGAGTCATCCAGCACCTCCTGATCTCCCTCTACCTCTCTTGCACAGTACAGCACCCTGTTAGCTACCCCTCCTCCACATGTTACACTGCAGACTCCTTGCTTAGAGCGCCACCTGGTTGTTAATTATAGTAAAACATCAGCAAAATACAGAAGCGGACAGAATTCTTTGAATAAAATGTGGAAACATAGAATCTGTGTAAAAGTACAGCCTTTTAAATGCTTGTATAATATAATGTCTTACATAGGAGGACAGGGGAAAGAGCTGCAGATCTCAGTCTGAGGATTTGGTTTGGTAGAAGCATCACAGTTGAAGTCAGGCACTCCTAGTCTGGTCTGGTGATCCATACATGAAAACCACACCTGCTGGGTTCCTTTCATGCATGAGCATTAGGTTTTCAGTTACTATATATCAGGAAAATGTTTTCTTAGGGTGGAGATGATGACATTTTTTTAACTGTACCATTGCCACAGGTCTTTGAACACTGGCTGACAACAGGACTCCACACATAGACCGGGGCCTGTTTGGAGCGCGGTACCAAACTGGACTTTGAGATGGGTGGTTCCTGATCAAGACAGACTGCTTAGGGAAGTTTGTATTTTTAGAAAAAGTAATGAGATTTAAGTATGTTTGTTTTTCACTTTACCTTCCCTTTAGATTCCCACCCAATGGGGCAGACATCGACCACACAGGGAACTGAATCAGGTGGTTTGATCTGTTTTACACAAAAGCTTTGATCCACTTCAACATACTGATCCTCTTCTGGCCGAACACATGACACGACACGTTTCTCCTCTCCTGGTCCACATACTGCAGAGCAGTTCCCTTGTACTGAAATGTACCATCTGCGAGCAAACAAAAAGGTCAGCACAATAATCCTCCATGTTCTGTGATCACTGGGGGGGGGGGGCGGTAAATAATGGTCGATACCTGGCAGGACAGTGTTGCAGGTTACACTTTTCAGCAGAATGTGGAGCCACATCAGAGGAACATTCAGAGTCTGGGAGGGTTATCAAATCAGATCCATGTTTTTGCACACATCGTATGGGACGAACCCTAACTCCTCCTCCACAGGAGGCGCTACAAGCGCCAAAACTTCCTGCATGCCACCTGCAAAACAATAAATTATTCATGCCTGCCCGTTTATGTTGTGTGTGTTTGTGAAACAAAACAGCTGCTGAGCTGAAAGTGAACCTAACCTGGGGGGACAGGCTGGAAGCTGACAGGTTGTGTGGAGTGGTGCAGTCGGAGGAGGAGCTTTGCATAGGTGTTGTTGCAAATGTTTTCTAGTATCACTGTCTACACACACATATGCATGCTTCTGCACACCTGTAATCACAAACAGTAGGAAGAGGAAGCCCTCAAGACCAAACTGAAGTCCTGTAAAAAAATATTCTAGACTGACATTAGGTTACAAGAGTTTCTTATGGCACTAAATATTAACATAAAATTTAGAAATAATGACATAAAAGTCAGCTACTCTTCATTTGGGTGCAGTTGGTTAACACTGCTGTCGGGTTCAATGCACAGCTTTCACCAGGTACTCTGGTTTCCTCTCACAGTGTGACTCTGTGTGCGAATGGTTGTTTATTTCTGTGTGACTCTGTGATTGACAGGTGACCTGTCCAGGGTGTGACCCCGCCTCTCACCCAAAGATATGGAAAAATGCAGTTGCCTCACAAATATTGCTGGAGATGGAGAACAGCTTTCCTAACCCTATACATTAACAAGCAGGTATATGACATCAAATACTTAATTATTTCATGTTCTGTCTTTTTAATTGACTTTTTTTATAAGTTAATATCAATTTGTTTCTTTATCCAAAGGATGGAATCAATTTAGAGACACTAATGAAGTAAAACATTTCAAAAACTGAAACAGGTGATGTGTAACGTGGATTGGGTTCTGAAAGGCTGAATCTTTTTGGAGCAAAAATAAAACAATGCAAAATGTCTTTAAATGTGAGTAAAGCTGGAACACATACAGGTTTTGAAAAGGAAAGCTTTTATCTACAGCAGGGGTGTCAAACTCCAGGCCTCGAGGGCCACTGACCTGCATGTTTTAGATGGTTTCCTGCTTCAACATACTGTACCTGATTCAAATGAACAAGTCGTTAACAGGCTTCTGCAGAACTTGTTGAAATGCAAAGGATTTGAATCAGGTGTGTTGAAACAGGAAAACATCTAAAACGTGCAGGATAGTGGCCCTCGAGGCCTGGAACTTGACACCCCTGATCTACAGCATATAATTAAATATTTTAAAAATAAAAATGGTCAGCAACAGAAGGACAGTTCTGGCATTTTACTGGATATTCTCCTTCATGATCTTCTCTGAACACTCACGGGTACGTCGTTACCTGATCCACATGAAACAGAGCAAGGTGTTGTGAAAACAGCCCATTTGCCTCTAGTTGTGACATCTGTCATGTTGCTCTTTCTGACAGGTGTATAAAACTGATAGCTGATGTTTGGATTTGTCTTTTCACCATATTCTTTTCCATATTTGCGATAGATCTGCAATCAGAAAAATAATTACACACTTAATGTTGAAAACACAGTTTATTTTTGTCAACTTTTTATTACAGAGGGAACTGACCTGTATGTTGATCTCCTGTTTAAGAGGTCCAGGCACCGTCACTTCCTCCATCTCTGGCAAAAGATCAGGTGTCAAGTGAAGGCGGTACTCCAGAGGGTTTTCGTCCAATGGGGAGGGATGAGTGACATTCAGTGCCATGCTGCCAGTTCCAGACACAATATACTGATCCCCAACCATTACAGCTGGGAACACAAAGCAGACCCAGTTTTAACCCAATAATTCATTGATGTAGAACATTAAATGTCTTGTGCAGTGATGGCAGTTACCCAAATGAGTGAAGAGAGGAGCCCTGTTGATAATATGAACCTGTGTGGCATTCACTGGCAGAGTAAGAAAGGTGCTGTATTCTTGTTTGAAAATAGAGAAGGAATTAAGATTATTTTTATTTAATGTCACACAGTTTACAACTAAGTTCAGTTTGCTGTCAGTATTTGTTACCTTTGGTCCGACCACCTCGATAGGAGTCAGACGTTAAACTGCAGCTCGATCCGTTTCCATCACACGCTCCACAAACATCCCACACTTTTCCAGAGTCCAGGACACCATCACAGCCAAACAGCTGATCAGAAGCACAAAACCAAAAAGTAAAAAAAAAAGAACTGTACAACAAACTTCTTGGATTATTTGTTGATTTTTTTTTTTTTTTTACCTGACATCTGCCTTGAAGACAAGCAGCTGTTGTACCAAAAGGAGGTGGGTTGTCTGACTCACAGCGAGTTCCATCCACAAAGTGAGAGCCACGACTCACAATGAAGTTTTCTCCATCTGACTGGCACATATATCTGCACTGCTCATCCCCTGGCCAAGAAAAACAACAACAAAAAGGCATTTTCTCCATTAATTTCTATGGAAAGGCGAGTCAAAGATTTCACCACTTTACATCTCATTTTTAAAGGCCTTGAGTTCTTTGAATGTGTATCACCTGCTACCTTTCATGGTGGGAGAAATGATAGGGTTATAGCATTTTGGGGTCAAATTTTGACATTAGATCTCAGGTCATCTGTTGGAGAATGTGCAAGACTCTCATTAACTCCCATAAAATTGTAGCTAAATATCTGTAAAACCGAAACAGTTGTAGTTTCTATTTTTATGTTTTCTTATGTTGATTTGCTGTGATGGTAATTTTGAATTGGGTTGACTCTAAAAGTTGTTGTAAGTTTTCTACAATGAGTTAAACCTGGTTCACACGGCAGAATTTTAACAGTGTAGCAAGAGTTTCAGGCCGCACACACTCAGCGGAAAAAAAAATTGGGCATGTTCCTGTTCCGTGTGTGGTGTCTCATCATGTAATGTGGCTACACATCACACACGGAGTGATTTCACTTCCCACAGAAACAAGTTCCGCCCCCAAAAAACTCAGAAACATCTTGAAATCTGTGCGCCGCTGGTTGACAGACACCACAAAACCTCAGAAGAAGAAGAGACCTCTCATCACCTTTCTTTCTGATTGGCTACATGCTGCACTGAGCTGGCTGCATAATCAGTTCTCCTTACAACACACCACACATGGACCGATATCAGGCCAAGACAATCCACCATGTTGGATATCCCTGATTTGCAATTGAATATCCTTCTGAACGGACCCAATTACTCTTAACACACCACACATGGCAGGAATATCAGTTAGGATTATCTTAAGAGCTGTCCCAATATTTAGGGCTTGTGGGAAGGAGTAAATCGGGGCAAAATGGGCATGAAAATCCTGCCGTGTGAACTTGGCATTACTTTCTGAGAGGGTCATTTAAAGCCATGCAGTGACTTGCTAATGAATGTTTGCACAGACAGGCAAAAACATCACCTGTCACCTGTTTTTCAACTTTCTGGGACAGCAAAAGGACAGTTTCTTTACCCTCACCTTTTACAAAACCAAGCGCAGAGATCCATTTGTAGAAAGAAGCAGTGTTTGGTTGCAAATAGAGGGGCTGGAGGTCTGTAAGGGAACACTGTTCTGCCATAAAGTCCAGCTGGGTGCGTGCACAAGACTGCAGCAACATGAAAGTAAAAAGTGTTTAACTTGCACTGGAGCTAAATTTAATTTTTTTAATTTTTTAATCTTTTATTTTGGAGCCGCTAATACAAAAACAATAACAAAACTTAAAAAAAAATGTTTAGAATACCATTAATGATGTTCACTTTAGGATGTACGGGAGCCCACTTACCTGCTGGTGACAAAGTTCCGCCTCAGTGTCTGGACCTTCACAACTGTTCCCTCCAAAAGCAGGTCTGAAACAACAGAACAGACACTTTTCATCAAAACAAGTCTCACAAAGAAGGTCTCGGTGCTTGCGTAACATTTGGAACCTTGGGTTGTTGCATTGTCGTGAACGAAGTGTGACACCCCCACCACATGTGCGTGAGCAGGAGGAAAACTCAGACCAGCTGGACCAGGAGCCGTTGACAACATCAGAGGAGTCATCTGGGGACACACAGCGTCCCTTTAGACACCACTGCAAGACAGGGCAAGACAAATCGGATGCCTTATTCTTGCAACCAATCTAAATCCATGAACAGATTGAAAGCAGCACCTTATCAGGAGCACACTCTGTCCCATCCAGCAAAGGAACCAGGAGGCGTCTGCAGGAGCTCTCCTCACCAGGTTCAACATGACAGGACAGAACACGACAAGCCGGCTGATGGAAAACAAAACTAACATTCTAAACATGAAAGAACACGTAGAATTGCATAACTCGTTCTTTCCCTTGATATGAAATGCCCCCTGCTGTTATTAAGCTTATGGTTCAGGTGACATACCAGGTCAGGACTGGTGAATGAGCAGGCTCTCGCAGTGCTGCCAAAAGCTATACGACACTGATCATCAACACCATAATACAACCCAGGCTTCCAGTCTTGTAGGGAGTCTCTTGGAGCTGGTAAGTCTTTTACACAGTCTGCTCCCCCGTTACTGAGAACACCAAAGCATGTTATTCCCAAAAGTTTGTCAGTCATTTTCGATACTTGCTTGTTCCTATTTAGAGTCACGGGGAGCCGGTATCTCCAGCAGTCACTGAACGAGAGGCAGGTTACACCCTGGACAGGTCACCAGTCCATCACAGAACACATAGAGACAAAAAAAACATTCACACACATCTGAGGCCAATTTAGAGTTACCAATTCTGCATGTTTTAGGTCTGTGGGAGAAACCCAACTCATGTTCAGGGAGAAGCTCAGGACTTTCTTGCTGGAAGGCAACAATGTTACAATCTGTATTCATGCCCAAAATGATCAAATAAAAAAAAACTTATTTCATTAAATTTAGCATACAGTTATGTAGAAGCAATACTCTTCTTAACAACTTCTCTGTGATTAATGAAAAGCCCTTTCATACACATCTTCCCTGTGAAGGCTGGCTCACCTGAAGAACGTGAGAAGCTGCTGTCTGCTGCAGGGGGACCACGTCAAATCCACGCTGTTGTAGCCTCCATCAGAGGCCATCATGTAGCCACTGCGGCTGCAGCTGTTTCCCAACCCATCATGGTTTATTCCAAAACTGTGTTTAAAATACAATAACACCTAATGAATTTAGAATGAGATGATTTTAGAAGTATTTTAAAATTTTAGAGTTGCAAATGTTGACATTAGCAATCAAACGAGATACAACGTGCAATGAAAATGCAAAAGATGTGTCATGTGTTTTACCCATGACCAAGCTCATGAGCGATGGTGATGCCCAGGTCGAAGCCTGTATCCTCTGTAATCACACAGCTCCACTCGTTGGAGCAAACCCCACCCAGCTGGGTTACTCCCCTGACTTGCTTGTTCCCATCAGGCAGCTCCAGGTCAAACCTGATCATGATGGCAGATGTGCAGCATTCTTTTGTTTGTATGTGGATTAATAAAAATATCTTCAGAGTCCTGCTGCTTACTTACCTTGTAATGTACAACAGGAGGTCAGCGTGCAGCGGATCTGTGTCATTAGAGGGGTTGATCCGCCTGCCCCAGTCGCATACACTTCTCAGAGAAGAGGTGATGTTGGAGGACATAAGAATCTCTGACTGGAGGAGATAAACAAATATAATACAGGAAGAAATCAGTCATACTTTAAAGACTCTTAAAGTTGTTTTTAAAGTTACTCTAAATCACAGCAGAGGCTTTATGAATATTTTACAATCAAACTTTCAGTTTACTCGACTCAAAACTGCAAGTAAAATCTTCCTATTTGAGAATGTGTTTTAAAAACATCCTAAGTTCTAACAAAAACCTCTGGCTCTGACAGGATGATCATTCGAACCAGGTGCACCCTCATGTTGGCACCGAGAGTCGTGTCCCTCAGCAATTCGGAGGCCTGCGTGAATAGACATTAGATTGTCGATCGTTCTTCTCGCAGAAACTGTATTTCTCTTCAGAGCAAGTTAGAAACCATTTCAACATAAATTTCACAGCTACTATACAGATTTAATTCCCTTCTAATGTGGTGTTTTTTCAAGACTTTCATTATTTATTGATAACTCCTTCAAGCGCTATCCATACATACAGTCGCTTGCCCTACATTTCCACCCTCTACTCAAGCCTTCACTGCATGTTGGGTCTTACACTTACAATGTTGAGATTAGTGAGGATATATTTCTCTGTATCTTGCTTATGGACCTGCTGGACGTCAGGCCCTACCACCACCATCAGTTCCAGATGAGTGATGTCAGGTATCGGAGCTGAGCGATGCAGACGGAGACCTATACCACATGCCAGGAAATAGTTCAAATGTACAAATAAATAGCAACACAATGAACATACAGTATGTACTCTTTTCACTGCGTTAGATAGGAAACAGCTCTCATTGTGTATGTCATATTGCCACTAACACACACACACCTGAATTCTCAGCAGATGATCTTGAAGAGAAACCTGTATCTCCTGAACTGGTGGAGAGTTTATCAAGCTTCTGAAGGAAACAAGCAGCGTATTCAGTATAAAACCAGCAGCTTTGAGCATTTCCAAACACATTTAGACGATTGTTTAAAATACAGACGGACATTTCCCAGGCTGATTTACAGTTTAAAGAGGAAGAGGTCATTGCACTTCACTGAAATCCCTCTGTCAATAGAATAACTTGGCGAGCTCCTGATTTACTGCAGCTTTTCACCTACCTCGTCCTGTGGACGTCCCGTTAAAGCGCTGAAGCAAGGCAGCAGGAGCACAAGATAGAGAAGACTCATAAAAACCCTATTTCCCATCTTTCTGTTTGTGCTCCGCATTGTGTGATCCTCCAGCTCACTCAGGACAGAGCAGCCATGAGTGCATGAGTAACATGTCTATGTAAATAGTAGGGACAAAGTTGATGCATGCCACGTGTCATTTGTTTGTTTATTTGTAACTGGGCTCAGGAGGATGGCTTTCATTGGTTACATTTTTTAAAATTGGGTTATGACTAGTGTGTAACAAATCTACGGAGACTTTTTATGTATTTGTAATGTTTTAGTTATGAGAAAGGATCAAGTACAAAATCAGTTCTGCTTTAACTTTTTAAAAAAATAGATCCTCCCATATGTATACCTTAGACTGGAACTGGCGTTGAATTAACCCCACAGCAACAACAGATAGGACAGGGTGTTGCTGCCTGTTGTGGCCATTAGAGGGCAAACATGATTCTTCAGCTAAACCTAAATCAATGACTTAATAGAAGGTAACAGAATAGTCTGCTCCTCAGGAACAGAAGAAAATAGCATCGCTGAAACACACAGGAAGCATGAAACCAATGCAAAAACGCCTTTTAAGATGCACAGAGGAAACAATAAAGTAAAAAATTACTGAACTCCAGCTTCCCTTTCTGACCTCAACTATTAGCAATTCTTTGCTTTTTAATAGTTTGGTTGCAGGAAAGTAAATATATCACTATGTTTTAAATCTCAACTCTTTTTTATTTCCTAAATGGGGGTGAGAATAGTTATTTCTATGACTTTACAATTGGTCGGCCTGTTGTCAGTCTAAAATTAACAGCTGTATTTCGTGGTTATTCCATCGTTGCTTTGGTGAAATCTCAATGCCATGCTTGATTTATGGACCCTTACAAACTGTGACAAGTGTTTTTGTATCTTCTCATCTATGTCTGTTCACTCAGAGGAGGACAGAGATTGTATATTTATGACATCCTAAATTATATATAACCAACCATATGGGATACTCAAGTGGGCTCCACAGATGATGCCTCGGGAAAATATTGTTTGGTTGCAGCTTTTGAAGAGGGGACGTAATAAAGTTTAACACTGTAAAACGAGCTTTGGTATCTCTTTGTTTCCTTCTCTTGTATCACAGAGAACACTAATTAAAATCCTTCCACATGGCTTCATTTCAGCCTTTTTAGCGAGTTTTTTGGTTAATTAGGGTTTTTCCCTGTAAGGCCCAACCTCTCTGTGTTGCACTGTTTGAGATGCACTTATCCGAGGTGGCTTTGATTTGTGCACGAAAGGATTGTCGCTTGTCTGCTTCTCTTTGTCATTTTGACTATTTGATATGAGAATTATGTGCAATGGATGCTTAATAGAAGTCAATTATATGAAATATTAATGTTTTCACAATACCAACTAAAGAATATAAATAAAAAGCAAAATATTTAGGGGTTAAAAAATACTGAGAATGTTCATTTCAGAAACCTACAGGGAATCTTGCTCTATGTACAATGACTCAGCATTTTCGCCTGACTGTTTTTTAAGATAATATTCCAAGTTATCAGTTGCTTCTACAAGCAGGAGGTCTTGGTTAAATATAGCATACATTTCATGTCAAAGTTAGGTGTATAGCTGTTAATCAAACTGCCACAGTGATGGATCAGATGCTGAATCAAGGTTATGGCTGAGCATGAGAATACCAAACAAAATCACCTGATAGCATCTGGTTTATTTTGTTTTGTCCCCCCTGGGACCATGAATGTGTTTCTCCATTCTGATATTATTTGTTTATGCGGAGGTATGTCACTCTTCAAGCTGCAAAATGAAAATAAAATAAAAAATCTTGACGTGCTCACTGCCTTTGAGTTTTTTCTGAAACTTAAGACAGATAATGTGTTGATCCTCTGTTGTCAGTCCTGTGATGAAGACTTTACAGGCCGTAATGTCACACTGAGACAGCTAAAACTCAATGCCGTCTCATATTATACCTATCCTTTTCTACCGCGCTGTGTTCACCCCCAGCTGTTTTAGCATATGTCAGCTTGATGCATTTAATGATGCCCCGCTGCTGATGAGCTAATGATCGCAGTGTGTGTTTTCCGATAAATGGAATATTATGCAGAGTCTCTTTCTAGAAAAATTGCTTTTTGTGGATTGTGCTTCAATAAAGAAACGAGAGCAGAGAAATCATCAAAACAGAATAAGTCTACAATGGATTTTCCTGTCTCTCGAGTGCAAATGAATGCTTGATATAAAAAAAAAATAAAGGAGTGGGAGTCACATGAAATGCTGACATATTTGAGTTTGGATGTGTAGGTCTCTTGAAGCAACGTTTTGAAAATGAGCGTGGGATGACCTAAAATGTGCTGCATGCTCTCTCGAGCTTCCTATCAGTAACACAGCTGTAAACAAAAAAGGAATGTAAATTGTGCCCGTAAGTAATGCCAATTTATAAAACAAGCTAAGAGAGCAGCTTTTGTGTATGTCTTTTCCAGACCAACCCCCCCACACACACACACTGCATGCAGCACATTTTCACGTAGAGTTTACATTTAATCAACTGTGATAGATATATTTAGGAATCTGAGTTTATACATTTAAGTAGTGGTCACTTAAAATTAAATTTCAGTTTCAAACATCTAAGCAAGTTCTAACTTCATCAAATATAATGAATCGTCATTTCGTTGATCTAAATTTGCAAAATATCATCTATGTGTTTTTTCTCTATATCTTTGAGACTAAATTAGAAGACTGCAGGGGAGGAAACAGCATACCAAGGAGGCAAAGTCACACCGTTGATCCAACTGATTCTCTCCCTCTCTTTTTACAAGTCGGCTACAGTGTCTGAAATGATTTTTGCCTCATGCCCATATTGAGTTTTTTTCTCATCACCTCATTGGGTTTTGTCTCAATGGGCAATGCCCTGCCCACATCAGTAGTTTTAATCAGTAATCTGAAGAACTACTGAAAACAGTCCTGTGATGTTGTTTGTGAATCTAAAGGGAGATCTTTTAATTAAATGAATATTCCCAGATTGATGTCATCACGCTGAGATAAGTCAGATCCTGATATTTGAGTGGTTTTAGCCTTCAGATATTCAGCAAATTGTCTGTGTAAATAGTTTGTGATTTGTGACATTTTAGATTTTTGCCTTTTACTGAACACAGGAGGATTTGTAAAGGTAAGTTAACATTATTTATGATTATGGCTCTTAAATCTCATAAACAACTACTCTGGATTACTGAACAAACCAAAATAAAGGGCCCAAACAATCATACGTTCTCCCTCTTATATCACTGAATTGTAATAGATGGATATGAAGGGTTAAACTTTCAAAACAGTGAAGTATAATCTTAAAAAATGAAAGTTAAAAATCGGAATGTATGTGTAAGATGTTTTTCTTCAGTGAGGGGCAATATTTGATCATCGGACATTTTTTGCTATAAACTAAACCCCTTTTGTTAAAAGTGACTAATAGATAAAAATAAAACAAACAATGAAAAAAACCTTTAGTAAAACTGGACCATGTCTGTTTAAAGACTAAAACTCTAATATAAAGTAATCCTTTTCACTTGTCTGTGGAACTGACACGTGGGGAATCACACAAAGAGTCAGTGTGTGTGTGTGTGTGTGCGCGTGAGTGTGTGTCCGCTGGTGCCGCGACGTCAGTGTCTGTGGCTCTCCGAGCAGAGTCGGTCGGAGCCGGCGGTAACGTCACTCCCTGTCGGCGGCACATCAGAGCGACGCGGACGGTCAGCCGTGCAGTAGCGACTCTACCGCTCCGGTGCTCGGCGGAGGAGGACAGCGGCTCCTTCTGCTGTGGGACAAAACCTCAGCTGCGACCTCAGCATCTCAGGTAAACTATGTATTTAATTCAAAAGCTTTTATTTTATTATCTGCAGTCAGCTGGCAGCGCAAAACAGCGTGGGTACCAAACGTGGCGAGTACGCACAAGGAAAAGTGCACCTCTCGCGTTGTCGCCTTTGTCCTGTAGCCTCGAACTGCGTTGCTATGGTGCTGAAAGGTAACATCCCACCTGCTGCTGCAGCCACTGCGTGCGTTTCTCACACCTGTCAAACGCGTAAAAATGTAAACCAACAACGGGGTTTGTAGAGAACAGTTCATTTGTAGGTTTGACTGTTTCATGACTTTCATTTTCTTTGTATAGAAGCTCTAGATAAATTAAATTAATGGAGAAACACTGGCTGTAATTTTCTGGATATAGAATAAATAAGAGTTTCACTAATTGGTTACAATCTGCATCTTTAGGAACAGGAATGGAAATGTGCTTTAAATGTTTTCCGTCAATTTCTTCATGTAGTTTTGTGTTTTTGTGTTCCTTCTAATTGCTGTCTGTCTGTTTTTACAGCATCTAAGACTTCATGTCGTGAGGAAACATGGTGATCACTGGCGTGGCACCCCTCAGAAGGACATCCCTGGCTGTGGACTTAGACAGCAGATGCTTGCACTGAAGGTGCATACAGTGGGTTTCTGGTGCAGTCTGTGTCTCAGACAGATGCTGTGTGGTTAGACATCTGTGCATGCCAATGCCAGGCCTGTGATACAAAGAAATTCCATTATCCCTATCTCTGTCGTGACAAGGAGGGAAATCACCAATCTATTCTGTGGAGATGCGGGGAAGGAGGGAGAATTATGAGTCAGAACAGAGGAGAAAAGAAAAACTGACACTTTTTCAAATCCCCCTGTAAACTTTGTAGACAGCACACACATTTTATTTTAAGAAAGGCAGCAGATTCTTTTTTTTTCTTTGCTGTTTAGTTGGCATATAAAACTATAGAGCTGTAGAAAGACCTGGCATCCTTTAGCTCTCCATAAATTATTGCTAAAATCTTTTAAGCCTTTTACCTAAACAGTGTGGGTGTGTGTGTGTTTGTGTGGGTTGTGAGTCTGTGTGTGTGTATTCCACGGATTAGAGCTGACGTTCTGAGTGAGTGCAAAGTAAAGGTCTGTTCATTGTATTTTAGTTTACACACCTCCTTTATCTCCACTGTCAAGAGGGAGGATTCTGTTCTACAGTACCCAGAGCAGTAGAGATAGTGGTGGGAAAGGAGGGGTGGGTGGAGTGAGGAGAACAGTGAACGACTGTGAGGGAGCGAGCCTGCTTAACCCAGTCTTTGAGTGACTCTTGTATCCAAGGACGAAGGTAGCAACGCATCCCAACGCCACTCTTCACCCTACGGACTGATGTGAAGAAATGACACGCAGGCGCTCGGCAGCACTCGTATAGACTCGACAACCTGGCTTCCCAGAGCCCCCTGGGGTTTGATGCGTCTGTCCAGTGTTGCCAGGGATGATGACTTAGCAGATCATGACCACAGCTAGAGTGATGGACTGACTCGTGTTAGCTTGAATGGGAGTCCTCCGACCCCCCCACTCCCCCCCCTTTTTTTGGGATTAAAAAAAAATTACTCATCCAAGAAAAACATAAATGAGTGCATTTGTCTTTTTCGATCAGTGTCATCGCACTTAAACTGGCCCACGCTTGTTGCATGTTTTTTGGCAGAGGAGCACTCTGGAGAAGAGGTAGTAACAGGTGATTTCGGAGGTGAGGAAGAGCGCTGAAGATCATGGGCAAATCAAACAGCAAGCTCAAACCCGAGGTGGTGGAGGAGTTGACGAGGAAAACCTACTGTGAGTATCTTCAACTCTGAATACTTTTTGCTTTTCTATTTAGAAAAAAAACTTTTTAACTTAAAAATAAAATGGAAAAAAAAATGACTTAATGAACAGAATGTGGTGGGAATCAATCTACTGATTCTACTGCTGCAGTTTTCCAATTTTTCTACCCCCCCACTCCCCCCACCCCCCACCCCCCACCCCGCGAATCACTCAGGCTGCCCATTGAGATTCAACACCTTTCTCATTATTGGCAGAACACAGCTTCAGCTAAATGTCACCCTGTTTGATTTACAGTTACATCTACATGTTGTGTAACAAATTGCGACTGGTTAAAATCAGGCAGGAAGTTGTAGTCAGCATCCTTCTAATCAGGTTGAGGGGATTTTTAAAAAACAATGACGATGAATTTGTTTTAGTTTTTGTATATATATTTAATTTGAATAGTTTTTGTGGGAATTATTCTCCTTTGAACTCGTTCACTGTCAGATGTAACATTTATTTAGTGTAAATCCAATTATATTCCTACATGATAGGGCAGAAATAGTGAGCTTACATAAGGGGATGAATGACACAGGACTGTAAAATTTGAGTGCAAATCTTTATTTGTTTATTTTTTTGTTTCTGTGCCTTTGCTTCTGTGTCCTTTCCAACTTGTTGCTACAACAAAATGGTTAAAAAAAAAATCCTTCCAGTTTTTAATCAAAATGGAGCAAAAATAAAATCACATTTATAATTAGCACTGCCCACATCTTCTTTGAAGACTCTATATTAGTGGTTTGTGTGTTATTTCTGGAGCACAGCGCTGTGATTATTTGAGCGGTACAGTGTGCAGGTGTGGGTGGGAGTTGACATCCAATGGCTGCTTAATGACAGTGTTATTTGTGTGGTTGGTCTCTTCAAAAGCAGAAGCAAGGAGGGTTGTTGTAGCAGGAAATTGCTGTGGGGGAAGATTAGGCATCATGCTGGGCTGGACAACTCTCTGCTGTCCTGTACTCATTGTCTTTTCCTCTTACCCTTTCACCCTGTCTCTTTTGCTTTATCCCATAATTGCCCTCTTTGCGCAGGGAATGGAATAGTATAATTAGGATCTTATCTGGTTAGCATCGCCAAGAGGGGCACTGAGCTTTCTCTCCCAGTGTGATCACTCTCCCCTGCTCTGTCGTTGCTTGAACCGAGACTCTGTCATTTCTGCCGCCTTTCATCCTATTGCATCTTTCTCTTGCCCTCCCACGAGGAGTCTTGTCTGCCATTTTAGTCGGTGCTTTCTTTTTAGTTCTTGACAGATTGGGGACTTAAATTTCTCTGCGCCCGTGTCTCTTTTTTTTTTACTTTGGTGGTAGAAGAAGCAGCACACTTTATTTGATTTAATTTTTTTCCTCACAGCAAATGACACCCTGTGTGTCAATAGATATCCAACAAGGCCAAAAATAAAACTCCTCTTTTCACTGAAGATGTTCTTCTGTCGGCTTATGCATTTTTCATTCATTGTTGTTTTTATTACACATTATGAATACATCATTTTTTTTCCAGAGACAGTATTAATCCAGTCTATGACTACATGTTAATGTTCTAAACATATAGTGTAGTGTATAGAAAAGTTAGAAGAAGAAGTCACCTGCTTTTGGAAAGAGATTAATTCCACCCTGGAATGCATTTTCTGAGTGGCTGCTCTGGTTTTGCAGGGACGGAGCTGCAGTGCAGTTAAAACCTCTTAAGTTAAGAAGCTAGTTGGAGGCAGAAGATACTTTGCAAGTTTTCACTTTTGTGTGTGCTGAAACGGAATCACAACATTTACACACAGTTTGTGCAAATGTGCACAAATTAAGCTACAAAATGTCTTAATTTATTCACAATTTATCCTGACTTCATTAGCAATTTTGTCGCTCTTAGAACTTTTTGTCTCCAAACACTAACAACTTCATTACATGAGTCATCAATCCCTTTCGGTGTCATCTCACATTTCTTGCACTTTCTAACTCTTGGAAACTAACCCCTCCTTTCCATCGAACTCATAACAGACGCTTATCGTCAGTGAAGTGTAACACGCAGCTGATAGCCATCATTAAAGTCAATGGGACCGTTTCCACCGGGTGCAAAGCAGCACGAATCAGACACGTCGCAGAGGAGTCGCGGGCTTTACACGGCAGTTTTTTTTGTTTACGCACTATGCTTTTAAAAAGCATCAAGCTCAGAAGTTTAGTTTGGACCAGACAGGAATTAAGGTGCTTGTGAAAAGTAAAATGCCTGGAAGTTTCAAAATAAAAGGACATGTGTGGATTTCTGTTTGTGAGACAATGGAAAAATAGTACCTGTGACGGGTTTGAAGTTTGTAGGTGGTGTGAAAAGAATCCACATACCTTCTGGATACATGCTTTTTGTTATGTGTACTGATGAAATCAAATCTCCCGGGATGTGGGATGATTTACGTGAGTGATACATGTCTGAAACGCTCCCGGTGGGAAGGGATGCACAACTGATTTCGCAAGCAAAACGCTACGCAACGCTGATGCGTACAGTGTAAATTAGGGGTAACATGAGAAGGTTTTCAGATGGGTTTGAGACACCTGGGAGGACTCTGGGACTATTTGAGAAAAAAAATGTATCTTAAGAATTTGCACACAGGACATAAATCCCACAAGGCCTTGCAACTCATGAGGAAACCTTTGGGAAGGTTTTGAGACAACTTGTGAATGTCCTTTACAATTTGTCACCAACAGTTGCAGCCCAGTGAAACACTAGATTTAGAGGCACCAAAGGAATGAATGTTCTGAAAAGGACAATGGCGCTCACAGTGACAGAGTCAAGCGTGGGACTCTGCCGGCTGAGTGGACCTCTCCTGTAACTGGACCATTAGATTATCTCCCACTGCCTCTCTCAGAGTTACGCAAGAGATCATTTTTTTGTTCTGCATCGACTTTTTAGGCCAATTTAATGGTCGCCCGGTTCGGCTGACAGTCGCTGGATTGACCTGACATTTATTGCCCAGGAAGTGGTCACATGACGGGGTTTCTTGATGAAAAGCTGAGCAAACCAAATTGAAATGGAAATGTATGCATGCAAAAGCTGCTGGACTCTTTCTCTTTATCAATAACCTCTGTAGGATTCTTCTTCAGCATATTATTTATAAAAATAAATAAATGTCACAACAAAAAAAATCTCAGATGATCACCGTTTTAAAAACG
This sequence comes from Pachypanchax playfairii, assembly GCA_006937955.1. NCBI lineage: Eukaryota > Metazoa > Chordata > Actinopteri > Cyprinodontiformes > Aplocheilidae > Pachypanchax > Pachypanchax playfairii. Next base: position 1,451,823 of record SSNP01000011.1, read on the forward strand.
CGTGTGTATGAACGTATGTGTGTTTTTAGACATTTTTTTACTCAAGGTTTGTTTTTGTTTTTCGGATGTGAGCTGACTTATTTACCACGACTGTGAAAGGCTCATGGTTAAACATTACAGTAGATGAAGTTAGTGGTTAACTAACTCGCTGTTTGTTGTGTTGCTAAGCATCTTGCTTTGCCCTCAGCCCAGTTGAAGTGCTGCTAGCAGCTCCAACAGCAGAACTTCAGGAAGTTTATCTCAAAGGACGGCTCGGCTAAAAGTAAAAGTTATTGATTTTCAGACCTCATTTTCATTATAAAGCCCCAGGAGCCACAAGACTGAAAATTGCTTTGGTTACTTCAGAGAAAGTAACAAGTCAAGGGGAAACCATGTGGGATTGGCTGATTAAATCTGAGCTGCTTGTGCTGCTTATGTGGGCAAAATAACACATCCTGCTGCCGAAAATGTTCTCTATCCTAAATATGTGACTGACCTTCATCCTCTCTTCTTCGCTTGTCTGTGTCTGTGTCTTCTCTCAGTGAAACAGGACTACTTTCCTGTAATTACATGTTTACCATAGATATTTTCCGTCCCGTTCAGATGTCTAGGGAAGGATTAGACCAAGTTGATGAACTACCAAGGTTGTGTTTTTTTCTAGCACAACCAAAGATTTTCTTTTAAGCTGACGTCACTCTTTCTTTCTTTCACAGTCACAGAGAAGGAGGTGCAGCAGTGGTAAGTGTGTACAGTTTTCTTACAATGACTTTTTCTTGTTTCGATGTGAACGTCAACTCAAGGGTTGTGATTTGATGCTTTTGGTTGGTTTATTTATCTCTGCTCCTGTTTTCTTTAGTCCATAAAATCATTTTTAGCTTCAGGTTCAGAGTCAGTTTGAAGCCATTTCCCTCACGCTAGCCTGAAGACAGACAACTTCTGAAAATAGAACAACTTTGAAGCTTCACTGAGGCTAAATGACTTTGAAGGCTGATAATACAGATACAAACCTTTCCATGATGCATTCCTCCACAACCTTTTTACTCTATTTGCAAAAGGGATGACTGATAACACAGGAATTGTGTGTGCGAGGAAGGGGGGGAGCAGGTTTGTTTCACTTTTAGGCTTTCATAGCTGCAGATTAGTAATCCTATTGGTCAGTTGAGCCTGTGCTAGCATGATCCTGCTGGTTTGCATTTCCAGTTGTTCAGTGGTGGAGTTTTGTGTATTTTGTTAAGGAGCAGCATCACAGCTGCTTGTAAGTGGATATAAACAAAAGCTTTTCGTTGCAAAGATGAGTCACATATCAGTTTGGTTCTCACTTTTTACTTTGTGGCAAGCTGCTGCTCAGACAATGATGTGTGTAGGTCAGAGGAGAGACCACTGTAAGGAAGCCATCATGTTTCCATGTTCACACTTCACTTCTCCTGCTGTGGTTTTGCATTACATGATTAAATTCTACATGCATGAAAAGAGCTTTGACTCAGGAGGTAGCTGCTCTTCTTATCGCCCATTAAGATCTTCACAGAGGGAGCCGCTGGACGCTGGGAGGTCTAGAGACTTTGAGTTGGCCTGTCTCTGGGGCTGCATGAGTGCACTTGGGTGGAAGAACCCCCCTCCTCCTCCTCCTCCTTGCCCCTCAGCCCTATTGAACCTCCAACCCTCCGGCTGTGCAGCCCGCTAGCTCACCATCACCCTCACTGTCTTTCACAGGAATTTTTGCATGAGTCAACGCTCAAAGATCAGCAGCAATCAACACGGCTGAGTGTGAGGGATGGGAGGGAATTTTACCAGGGGAAATGCCAGATGGCATGTAATTAGAGCACAAGCACAGACAGAGAAGAATTAGAAGGGTTAGATAAATGCCTGTGTTGTGCATTAAGTTTGCTTCTCTTTTTAATTCTCCTCTAAGGGAACATCATTAGTATGCCCGAGGCCTTCTAGAAATCAATAACAAAATCCCATAGCTCAGTGATGCTCCTGCCAGTGAGGCAGAGGAGCAAAGGAAAGATCTTATGCAGCTCTTTAGAAAGCCACCGCCGTAGATGCCAGTGACAGGTAGCCAGTGCCAATAATAAATACTTTATCAGGATCCCTGATCTCCTGTGTGGTCTGAACCAGTATGCTCCATCTGTTGTTTCTCTACATGTTCCATTAATACACTCCAACCAGTACAGTCTGACTGTGTGTGTCTACAAATATCACCAATAATCTACATGATGTGTTCCTGGTAAGAAAAATCATCTTGATCATGAACATCTGACATTACAAACACATTAATGCTCTGAAGAAATGCTGACTATGTTTGTTTTGTTTTTTGGGATGTAGCTCGTATAGGCTGATCTCTATGTGGCTTTTACAGCAGACTGTCTAACAGATTAGGAACATGTAAAATATAAGAAAAGCTTTAACATATACCGGTAGTAATTAGATATTTCTGAATTCTAAACTAGATTAAGTACAGATTATTGATGATATCTGCAACCCTCATGTGCAGGATTGTTTTTTCAAGTCAGTCATTGGGACGTGCAGCAGGTAAAAATGTCGAATCATAAAGCTCTTACTCAAAACAACCTGTTTACGGGTGTCATGATGTGGTTCTACATATGAACCATGTGACTGTAGGTGCTTGTGTGTGACTTTACTAGTTAATAGTGTTATTCATTCATGTCTCTTACATGCTTTCTTATTTTAAAACAAATCTCTTGTGTTTGTAACTACATGTTAGAATTAGTAACAACATCAACAATATATATATATATTATAAAAAAATAAAAGGTTTTGAGCATGTGAATGCAGGTTTTGTCATTTATGTCCACAAGAGGGCGTACAATGACGTCACAGTATCTTCCTGTTTATTTGAAGAAAAACGTAAACAAGGATTAACAATACGTTGACACCTGATTTCAAATTTTTGAGATGACCCTTCAGGTTTCAAGTGACAAAATAATGGCTGTGTAGTTTGCAGAAATGATATAACTCATACAACTTTCACAGTTGGGACTTTTCTTGTTCAAAACCCAAAGTTTTTCTAAGATCTCTCTTTATGTTGGGTCATTTATTATTCTGCTCCAACATATTTTGGGAGGGTTGAAACCTACATTCTGTAACAACTATTGAATTTGTTGTACATTTATTGTAGCGACCCAGACTGACATAAAAAAAAAAAAGAATAAAAACTGCAGAGGCAGAAATATTGTCTGCTTACACAACTGACTATTAAATTCACAAGCAATTGTATGTTGTTAAATCAGGAAAAAAAAGGCCACAATTATTTCCAGTCTTCCTAAAACTTGTTTGAAATTTCCTTACATGCTCATGTAGATTTATGTATTATAAATATGTTTTATTATTTTCATTTCTGTTTGTCTCTTTTTTGAGTTATTTGTGTTTTATTGTTACAACTGCTGTCAATTATTTTATTACCAGACTGAACTGGCAGTATTCTGTTTTGATCACGTGGACCGGATGCTCTGTCTTAACACGAGTGATACAGAAAATATGTGTCATTCAGATTTTAATATTGGTTGGAGGATTAAATTTTCTATAATGAAAAAGACTTAAGATTTCAGGTGAAATGGGTCGACTTTGGATTATGACATGCGTTGTGTCATCTGCACTTTGAATATCAATAAGGTTATACTTTGCATTATAGTGAGCTGGGCTTTCAATTTCCTGCACATCTCCAGATAATTTAAATGTGAGAATTACAAGATTCTGCTATCTTTTTGTTTCTCTTCTTGATTTTTTTTTCCAGCTGCTTCTCAAAGTGGCTCCCCGTCTCTTTGACTATATGGAGCTGTCTTTATTATCTCTAAAGCAGATTAAAAAGTGTGCATGTAGAAGCTCAGCACTGGGCTTTATTCTTCATCAGAGCTCTTTTTTTTTCCTTCCTAATTACAGCTGAGCTTCTTATTTAAAAAGCCTAAAAAGAATCAGAGATGTATTGCAATGCTCCTCTGTGCATACTTGCTTCAGATTTTCAACATTTTAATATCAAGTGTGGCATTTTTCTGCTATTTCCTCTTTCCATTTCTCTAATAACATTTCATTTTGTTGACACTAACACGCTCATCCTGGCTCCTTGGTTTGTTCGTTAGACTCTGTGACGACTGTTTTTCTATTACAAAGACATTCCAGGAAACTGTCCACCTCTGAGTGACTGCGCTTCGAATTGCTTATGAGATGCTGCTATATTTAGGCTAATAGAAATGTTAAGTCGCTCTCTAGATATGTCATTTCCAGGAGCAAAGGGAAGCGCTCAGAGTAATCTATCAGCTAAGTCTAAAATCAAATGAGAAGCAGAGAAGAATTTGATTAGCGTTAACCACCTTTAGCTTGCAATTGGATTAAAGCGATTGTCTGATCTGTAAACGAGACAAATAGCTTTGCACTTTTACCTTTTTGATTTAACACTCTGTGATGAAGGTGACTTTGGTCTGATGCAAACTTTTTCCACTCTTGTGTTTTAATTCTGATATCTAATCACATTGCAGTTAACTAAATAGAAATTATCTCTAATTTTATTTATTTGTTTTTTTTAGGTACAAAGGCTTTATCAAGGATTGTCCAAGTGGGCAGCTGGATGCCGTTGGCTTCCAGAAGATTTATAAACAGTTCTTTCCTTTTGGAGACCCTACAAAGTTCGCTTCATTTGTCTTTAACGTTTTCGATGAAAATAAGGTTTGTAATCATATTCCTAGTTACTTCAAAAAATTCTGTTGAAACAATAGATGTGGTGCAATTTGTTGGAGCTGACAACAAACTCTTAACTGTTGTTAACTGCCAAGTTCGGTTGACATGGCAACCATCTTGAACTGAGTTGACTACAAAAGTTAATCAACCGTTGATGTATATCTAATTAATACTCTTTTAGAGTTACATTTAAGCACTAAATAACTTTTCTACTTTCATAAACAACCATATCTCAGACAGCCATTGCTCGAACCGGTGTTCTGTAGAAACATGCTACCTGTTGAGATGTACACCGATTCCTTTTGCAAGGACCCAGAGGGCTTTTATATAGACAATATCAGGGAAGGATTATAAAAATATGATTAAATAATTAACAGGGCACACTCACCATAAACAAGAATACTGTATAAACTTCAAATGATATCTCGTTTTGATATAAGTTATCAAGTCGCACTGTGGTAGCATTTTCCATCAGGGCAGCATAAATCATCAGAACACCACTTCCGGCTGTGACCTGAACCACTGAAGTTATTTAGTCTATTGTAAAGCCATCAGAGGGTTCAAAGTGTCTAATATGAAGCTGAACATGTGAAAAAGCAGACACATCCACAGACATGGACCAAAATATTATTGATCCTATTATGCTTTTTTGACCTGGGGTGTGTTTAGAAAATCTTTGGGGGGGGCACAGGTAAATGGTCCAAAACCTTAAAACATTTCTAGTTTTTACAAAATTATATAGACTGTTTATCATAATTTGAGTAGCCAAAAATCTAAAATTGTCAAATCACAAAGCCAGTGGTGCACATTCATTATCACTAGCTACGTTTACATGGGCACATTTAATCGGAATAAACGCCCAATCGGATAAAAAAGACGTCATGTAAACATGTCAACCCGAATGTTTTGATCCGATGCAGCCTTATCCGAAAGAAATTTACTTCCGATCGAGAGGGGTGGTTTTGTCCGATCTTCATTCGGATAGACGTGCATGTATACACCCATTCGGAAAGAAAGGGTGAAAAGAGCCCTTTGCGCATGCGTACAACTTCAGCGTGACGTCTTTCCACTTTCGCAGACTCAAGTAGAAAACATAGCGGGAAGTAAACAGAAGTGGTCTGCTGGTGCAGTCATCCTGTCATCCTGCTCTCCTCTCCTGTGGCGGAGGAGCAGTAGTAATATGTATTCAGCCGCTAGCTTGGTTAATGCGACCAGTAAAAACCCAAACATAACGGTAATCACCCGCAGAGGGTTCATATTGGGGAAAACGTGAGTCAGCTCGAGCACACGATGGGGCGGGAAAGACGTGCAGAAAGGACGGAGTTTGTTTACTTTTTTTTCTTCTCCCGGAAAGACAACTCGCTGTGCGCATGCTCAACTCATTTAACCTGATCGAGTGCTTGGTGCATGTGTACTCATGGCATGATCAGATCATTTCAGTTAGTGTCCATGTAAACAGGGATTTGGGAATTCAGATCGACCAAGATTTTAATCAGATTGGGGAAATTTGGCGCATGTAAACGTAGCTACTGTCTCTGATTAAATTTGATTGTCTCAGCTTAGAAGGGTGGACCGTGCCACCCCGGGCCACCCCTCTGGACACGCCCCTGTTTTTGGCTGCATATGAGAACACTGACAAAATTAGAGTCCATATGATTAAAGGAAAAAAAAACCATTAATTTCAAACCTTTATTATTGGATTATTTTGATTAGTCTCACTTTTGAGTTACATAATAATTTGACTTAAAACAGGATGAAAAGTTTTGGAAACTGCAATTTTAAACAAATGTGAATAAATATCTAGCTCATTCTATCATTTTATAAAAAAACAAAAGACTTTCTTGACCTTTATCAGCACATTGCCGCTATAAATTTTTAAGCCACTCTTTAAAATTGGTAACAAAACACCACCAGGATTAGTCTGCAGGAGTTTTATAAGAATACCTAAACTTTGTTCTCTAACTTGGAGACATTTATAACTCAATGCAGTAAACTTCTCCTTGATGTTCACTTGTTGAAGCCGTTAGCTATGAGTCATAGTATCAGTGGAAACATATAATTGTAAATGTTATAATCTGAATATAAAGACTAGATAAAGGTTTCCTTTTGTTTTTTTTTCCTGTGTACAAACAGATGTGTGTAGGTTTTTGTCTCTGTGTGGGCTGAACCCTAAGGATGTCAGGATATGATGACTAAGCAGATTTTAACAAGGCCACCTATAATTGTACATTTCTTTGACGTCAGCTGCACACAATTATTGAGATTACATTTAGACAGACAAACTATCAGTGCACAGCTCCTGGGAAGTTGGTGAGCCCCCGCAGGTTTACCGACTCCATATAATTGGCTTTGGGTCAGAAAATCACTCGGTCTCCCTCCATGTCAGACGCTTATCTGTAACCCTCATTAGCGTACCGGGAGAATTCATTGATCTTAACAGTTTTCATGTCTGCTGCACTCTGCAGTGACTGACTTCAGCGTTCTGTTCTGGTGTCAGATGTCTGGTTGAGATTAGTTAGTTGACCTCAAGGGCTGTGGAAACTAGCTGGGTTACAGGTAGTCAGCTGTTGGAAAGGAATGTAGGGAAACCTTTGGAATGCAGCCAAATCCTTTGATGTTTGATAAGAATACAAATTTAACAAAGTCCTGAGGCCTCCAGGGAAAGCACATAGTGTTATACACATTACCTTGAGTCCACAGGTTTCTCATTTTCAGTGTGAATTGAATTTTTATTCTATGTCTGCAGAAATGTGTGGTTTTTTTCTTGTGTGTTAGCTAAAACATCTTGATGAATTGGCAGAATCTGAGGAATTTGAGATTTTGGTTTATATTTTAAATATCAGAAGAGTTCTTCTTGCACACATTCTGTCCTTCAAAGTGCTCAGAAGGACAGCATTGTTTGTGGTTAAATAGAAAGTTGGTGCATTTTGTAAGGAAATTCAAGTTAAAGTTACTGGAAATGACCATCAGGGTGAAATAGTTTCTCAGTTGTTAGACAGAATCATTTTTCATGCCCATTCAAGACGTGGAATGTTAGAAAGATGCACATTGCCACCAGTACAGACTAGTTTTGATTGTGAAGTGTAAGTTTTGGAAAATGAGCCAGTAGCATCCATCTTGCTAATGACCAGAGGTGACATGCTTCAGCCTCAGGAGAGGGCCAGGTGTGGGGCAAAAATAGCTACCACTTGGAGCAAACGTCTGGCCTCATTTTCAAAACAATACATCAAGGACATCACCAAGGAGTTTCAGAAAAATACTCCTAATGTTAAATAACATCTTGTTTCAGGATAATTTCTCTTTATTGTCTTACTGTTGGACTTCTGTCACCATCTAGGATGGACGGATTGAGTTTTCTGAGTTCATCCAGGCCTTGTCAGTGACCTCTCGGGGGACTCTGGATGAGAAGCTCAGATGTAAGAAGTTGCACCTTCTTTTCTTTTACTCTTTTTTGAATTTAAGGTTTGCTTGACTTTAATTTAAAATGACTAAACCAGCTATACAAATCAAAAGTGACACTCAAATACCAGTAACATGTAAATGGGGGTCGTTCCTGTCCACTTAATGAAGATGGAAACTATTTACAATTGATTAAAATGTTTGCCATAAAACTAACTTCTGTTTGTGGCTGTAAAACCCGTGTTTATTTGAACCTCTCCACTCTGTGCAGGGGCTTTTAAGCTGTATGATCTCGACAATGACGGCTACATAACTCGTGATGAAATGTTAAACATTGTTGATGCTATATATCAGATGGTGGTAAGTTTTGCTTTTCATCTTTTTTCTTTTAAACATCTTTAGTTGCTCAAATAGTGTCAAATATAATCATGTGATATTTTAGGGAAACACGGTTGAGCTGCCAGAGGAGGAAAACACACCAGAAAAGCGAGTGGATCGTATTTTTGCAATGATGGACAAGGTTAGTATTCAGATATTAAAGATATATTTTACATTTCACCAATTCTAGATCTTATTCTGCCTTCACTGCCATCCTCAAGTTTTGACAGGAGTTAATTTTATAAGTTTAGAGTTGTTAAATCTTCCCACCTTAGTGTCATTTCCTGTCACCTTCAGCACTGACCCTTCGGTGCTCGTTCTATCAGCACTGAGAATCAACTCAGCTTTGTTGAAAGATGAGATGTCGGCTGTATTGGTGCACTTGTTAGCTCACTACTGCCAAGATCAGCCCACAGGACTGACTGTGCAGTACTTAGTGATTTGTATGAGGAGAGCAGTTACTGTCTGAGTTCAGTCTAAAACTGTGGCAACATGAATGAAAGGACCTTTTTTTGCCCCCTGCTGGTGTTTCCACATGAACCTTTTCTGTTTTATTTTGTTTCATGTTGCAGAATGCAGATGGAAAACTGACTCTGCAGGAGTTTCAGGAAGGTTCAAAAGCAGACCCCTCTATTGTTCAAGCACTGTCACTCTATGATGGACTTGTGTAGGAATGTAAGGTGAGTGGGGGGGTTTAATGAGCTACAGCATTCAGCCTGGGTGATTCCTCAGTCCTACGTCATGCCTCAGCTCACTGTTCTTACTGTGTAAATCAGGGTAAAGCAGAAAAAAGGAACGAATCTTTGGGCTGAAATTAAAGTGTGGAAGCGATTTTGTGCTCTCAGTTTGTTCTTATGAATTATTCAACTAGCCCACTTGTTTACTGGCAGTTTATATGATAGTCTTGCAGTGCTGGATGCAGAGTGAGACAGCCTTCACATCTCACTGCCTAATGTAATACACTGGCTACTGCCAATTGTTGCTGACATCCTGCTCGGTGTTCTGTCAACTGTGAAGTGAGCTCGTGAAGACATACTGTATGTATTCATAGTAACGCTCTGTTTGGTTGTTATCTTGCTCGCTGTGAACACACCCAGGTATTATAACACTGTCATCAGTCCACACAGTAACCCATCTTACAACTTCTTAGATGGGTCCAGTTCAGCATCCTCCTGCCCGTTGCATGCCAACGCAGCACCATCACATCTGTAATGGTAGGAGGCATCATTTACCTGACCACCCAAAAAGAGGAGAACAAACGTTTGTCACAGACCAGAAGTGTCAAGTAGCTTCCCACATTTCCAGTAAGGATAGTAAATACGCATCTCCTCTGATGTTACAGTAGATTTAAATGTGCCAGCCAACTCTCAGTGCTTCTGCAGATATGTAGCACCGTGCACGCTCAGAAGTTTAGTGCACAACGTGCAAACATCTCTTGGGCTCCTCTCACGGACAATCCAAGGATTCCCACTAAGACATTTGCTTCTTTGTCCACCTGTATTGGATGAACCACTCAGAGGAACTGCTGCTGCTTCATCACACTGCATGGAGAGACTTTCAATCTCAAATCTGGAACAGTATGCTACCGACTGATGAGATTATATTGTGTAAATATAAGGGTTTATTTTCTGCTTTGCTGCATTTATGAGAATTTCCTCATAAATCTGGAATGAATTTTTATTTTTATCAGACGTGTTGAAATGTTTTGCACTGTATTTATCGATATTATTACTGTTGGACTATTCTTTTGTCACATTTTGGGGTTTCTTTTCCTTGAAAGAAGCAATGTTTATAGAGGAATGTTTAAATAGTAGTTTTCTATAGATTATTTTACTACATTTGCCATTCTGTGTACCCCATTGTGTTTCCATTTCTCCTGTAGGCATGAGTGTACACTGTTTAACCCTGCTGCACAATAACACCCTGAATGGCACAACTGAGCAGATTCTCACAGCTTTACATCAGAATTGAGGCTTGTTGGATTTCTTTAGAGAGCGTCACACTCTTCCCTCAGCAACACAAAAGCCCCGGTCGTTGAGAGGCACAAACAAGACATCAGTTCTGGTTGTAAAGCTTTTGCGAGCACCATGTTTGCAGTCGTTTACATGATATTTGTTCAGTGTGAGACCAGAACATGTAACAACGCCTTTTTTTTCATGCTCAGTATTCTTCATTTTAAGGCATTTAGATGATTTTGTTAAACCTTCAATTATGTTTTATGCCTTATGCAGATTATAATTTACTAAATTATTAATGTCATTTATTGTTTTAGTATAAGAGCACAGAATAAAATGCATTTAAGTGGAGAATATTTCTATTACTGTGTTTTAGTTTGTAATGATTAGAAACGTGGTTCTTTTTTTGTATCACAGTATTTTGAATCATTTCAAGGCGCTGCTTCGTGGAATAATTGTTGTTCAGATGTCTGTTTGTAGAATTTGAAACTCCCCTGATGAAAGTCTCTTCTTGAGGAAAATAACCCGAGACTGCACAGATTGTAGTTCAAATTTGATCTGCTCCAAGTCCTCCAATGCACTGTGCTCCATCACGAGTAATGAAAGGTGTCATGTCAAGCTTTAGTGCCTGTTATGCTTTAGCAGCACAGAATCTAACACGCCTGCTCAGTCTGTGGTGTAAGCCTGCACTGTATGGTTGTGTAATGAACAACATAAAACTGTGATGTGTTAGTGCTGATGGGTGAGTTAACGAGGCTCAGCGGCTTGTTGGGGCTGCTGGGTCTCCTCAGAGTTAAGTTTTTTCTTCTCATCAAGGACAGATGGAACTGATATCAAGAGGAGGAACTGTCCAGAGCTTTGACTATCATATCCCATGAGCCTTTTCTTTTCCTGACTTTTTTTTTTGTATTTGCAGCATGTGCTTCATAAAAAGTGCAGTAAAAAAGTGTATTTTGAAGTTTCTTGCCTGATAATTTCTCCTTATTCTACTCTGATTAACATATTTAATGTGTGAAGTCATTTTTTGTTCTTTTAAAAATTCTTTTAAATGTCCAGATGAGCAAAAGTCCAGTTACATTCACTTACTATGTGGTTATTTCGCAGCATGAGATGTGTATAAAATTAGGTTGGTGTCATGCTGAATATAAACCATGTTATTTATAAGAGGCTGTTACTAAGACAATGTTGTCGCCATGCAAATTCCTTCACTTGTATTCTGTTTAAAAGTGACAGAAGGGACCCAATGTAAATCAAAGAGAAATCCAGCTTGAATTAGGGGGGTTGGTTTGATGGTGTTTCAGTCTTGAAGTCACAGTGGGGTCGAGTTACACACTCTCACACGCGCACAGAAAAAAGAAAAAGAAAAAACAGGTTGGGACTTGGGAACCTTTTAATACACATCTCCGCCCCCGTTTGAAGCGTCAGCGCAGCAGCCCTCCTGGGGTTCTCCAGCGCAGAGCCAGTTCTGCGCGCTCCTCCAAACTTTACGCGTGCCTGTCCTCCGGTGGAAGTGGTTCAAACTGGATTTTGATGCGTTTCAGCAGAGCTGCACCGTTTTTCGTGCACTTGGAGCAGCCACAGACTCGTGTTGATTTTGGCTCTGAGTTTGACACTTTTTTAAAAAAATTCTCTGACTTTCTAATTATTTTTGATGTGATTCGCCTGATTCCAGCAGACAGATGCGTTAAATTTAGGGGAGGTGGGGGGCTAAAAATGGCCGGTGTCTTATTGAAGTGCATTGTGTTGGCGCTCCTTGTCAGCGCCCACAGGCTCTTGGCAGACTCCTTGTTGCTCCCCCGGGTTGAGGAAGGTGATGAATCCGGTGAAAGCGCCTCAACCCTGGCCTTTGTGTTTGACGTTACTGGATCTATGTACGACGATTTGAAACAGGTGATTGAGGGGGCCTCACGGATCCTGGAGAAGACCCTCAGCCGGAGAACCAGACCCATCAAAAACTTTGTCCTGGTACCCTTCCACGACCCAGGTACTGTCAGATCAAACACAGACTGTGTGTTTTACAAAGTTTTACAGATTGCACTTTATCCTTTAGGTTGTCCATTCATGTCTAACACTTATGATCACATTTAAATAAGAATAGTTCTTAGTAAACTGAGTTCAGGCCACACTGTTGCTCACAGTCCCCCCTCCCCTCCCCCACATATTCTGTCACGATCAGTTACATCTATTTTCTTTCTTAGTAAAACTCACAGACACATTTGAGAAGTGTTGCATGTGTGGTGCTGCTGAGAATTTTCCACAGAGGTCCACTCTCTCATGAAGCCGCACATAAAAGCCAAACTGATGTCAGACTTGAGTTTGCGGGCTTTTGAGAAGGTGTTACAGGTAAGCTGCGTTTCCCACCAGCAGCTGTCCTGGTTGGTGGAGCTTCATCTTGAAAATAAGAGTGCTGCAATGCTGTTTGTGCACTGATGAGAAGCATATGCCGACTGACTGCTTGTGTCTAATTACCTCGATCTCACACACACACACACTTACCCCCCCCCCCCCCCCCCCCCCCCCCCCCCCACCCCCCCCCCCCCCCCCCCCCCCCCCCCCACACACACACACCACTCCTTCTTCAGCCTCTGGAAAGCCCTCACAGCCCCCAGTTCGGATAGCCTGAGGGGAACAGATCTAGAGGGGATGGGGGGTTAAAACCACAAATGTTGTCTGTGTTTAATGTGCCCTGCCCTTTGGAGACTTTGTAAACTTCCAAGATAGCAAAGAAGCTGCGGTGGCTGACAAACAAAAAGTCGTGACAGTGCTGTCAGTGTTTTACAGGCACCAGAGAGGAGGAGGAGGAGGACTTGAAAGGCGGCTCTGTTTGAAACTAGATTATGAATGAATACAAAAAGTCATCATCTTGACACATGTCTGCAAGCTCTTCATCATTAGTCTCACACAATCATGTCGAAGGACGTTTTATTTTTTGACAGTTACGTTAACAATCATAGAAGCAGTGAAATCGTAAGGCTCCATCCTGCAGGATGAGGGTCTTCTCTGTAACATAAAGCTCGTTTTAGTCACAAATTCTCTGTGTCATTTCGGATGTTTCCTGCCTCAGTGATCGACCAGAGTGGACGTTGAAGTAAGTGTCAGACTTTGACCAGCTCTAATCCATCATGTTTGAGGAGTCTTTCATATAAAAGACGCTGACTACTGCAGCTGCAGAGCAGTTATTCCATCTTCGTTCAAGCTTCAGACACATTTCAGGGATTTGTTGTAAATGCTTTTATCTTTTCGCCTGTTGTGTGCAAATTAAATCCACATCTTGCCACGGGACGTATTTTGGTTCCTGATGCATTGGGCTGTTACTTATCAGGAATTGGACTATGTAGGTGCTTGTTGAGCTCTGAGCTGAGCAGATCCTTAATGTAACATGTACAAAGAAATTGGATCTGCTTGGAAGGAACAAGTACATCCCTTATTTTGATTAAGATTTTTGTCTTTGCACCTAAATAAAACTAGAATAAACAGACTTGTGTTGATTTATCGCAACAAGAATAAAGACAAAGACAAATCCTACTTATCTAGTAACAAAGACATGTCACCTCACAGATATTGGGCCTGTATCCATCACCACCGACCCAAAGAAGTTCCAGCAGGATCTACGAGAGCTGTTTGTCCAGGTGGGAAAGAAAACACACAAACCGATCAACACAAAGTGCTTGAAACACCACAGTGTTCAACACTAATAGCTTAATAACAACCACTGTATCCTGTAGGGAACAATTATGCAGGTGATTCCAACAAATTCTCTAATGAAGTGGAACAGTATTACAATTACAGAAAAATTCTAACTTCTTATGAATTGTTTTCTTTTCCAAAAGTAATATTCTTATCATTTAAAAGTCAAGAAATTGTGTTTTTCAAATTTATGACAGAATCTGGATGCAATCATCATTAAAGTGCAACAAAAAAATTAAATGAAAGATTTGAAAATAATATTTCAAGTTGACTTCATCCTTCAAAACATGTTTTTATTGCTTGGTGTCACACAGGGAGGGGGCGACTGCCCTGAGATGAGTATAGGAGCTATAAAGAAAGCCCTGGAGGTTTCGCTGCCTGGATCCTTCATCTACGTCTTTACTGATGCCAGGGCCAAAGATTACCGACTAAAAAAAGAGGTCCTACGACTGGTTCAGCTCCGTCAGTCACAGGTACAGACTCCAGACTGCTGAATCTTACAGATTGACACCAGACTGATCGCGGATATGATGGAGGGCCTGTTCTGCAACACACAGCTGGATGTACATAAATCTTCTAAAGTCTCATCAGTTCTGGTTAAAACTGCATTTTCCAACAACAAACATGATCGTTTTTTAGTAGCTTGAGCTAACAGTTTAATTCAAGTTTTAAGAGAAAGGAAACAAACACATTTTAAAGCATCAGATTCACTTTGGAGACAATTTACAGGTAATCTGTAAAAAGCATTCATGGAAGTTACAGTAATCCTCTTAACATTCTGCCCCCTTTGTCCCAAGGTTGTATTTGTTTTGACGGGGGACTGTGGCGACCGCTCCCAGCCTGGTTACAGAGCGTACGAGGAGATTGCTGCCACCTCATCTGGCCAGATCTTTCACCTGGACAAACAGCAGGTTAACGAGGTGAGAGAATGACAGCAACTATCACAACTAACTACAAAATGAATTTATTTATAAATAAAAAAATGAAAGCATTGGAATACATTGTATAAATATAAATAACATAGAAAATAATTGAGTAGATAATCAAGATTTCAGTCATGATTGTTGATTGTTTTTCAGTGTATAAAAGCTTTACATGTGATATGTGATACTTATTTATCTCGATAAGACCATTAACTTGTTAACTACAACTCTTAAAAGTGCAAAGTTTTGCTAATTTAAATTCTAATTCAAAGCTTAAACTCTTATGAATGTTCAGACCATGTCTCAGCATGCATTCGTCTGACAATGAAATGACGCCCACCTACAACCGAGACATATAAGAAGGCAACAAAACATTTTTAGGTAGCTGATTATTCAAAGACTTATGTAAACAAGAACTGCCAGAGATCGTGGTGGGTGGAGTCCTCTTGAAAGAACTGCTCAAAGGAAGACTGGAGAGTAAATATGAGCCTCTTTTAATTGTTTAATACCTTCATGAGCATTTAGCTGACTCTGGTGCAGTGGAGGACTGATCAGCTAAAATTAGGACCTCCGGTTTACATAATCTCAAAATGTAGCCTGAATCCTCTTGGATTCTTAAGAACACGTCCTGTCTGCAATTTTGGACTTAAACAAGTGCAGCTATGTTGGGAAAAGACTTTCACGTTCCTTTTGAATCATTTTCAAACTATAAAACATGGAAATTAAATAATCCTGCTTGTAATATTAGAAAAAAAATGCATCAGCTTCGACTTGATGTTTCTTTCCATATTTTATTCACATGCTGTTGAGAACAGAAGAGCAGGAGCAGAACAACCACAAAGCCTTTTGGACCACAGATGTAACATTAGTGATTTCATTCAGTACACTGAAGCAATTTCAGCACTGATATTAAACTTCCTGTTCATGTGATATAGTCAGTGTTTCTTTGATGTCGGAAGCAGCGTGTAACAGAAGCTCTGTCTCATGGGCCAAAGACAGCAGTGCTCACTTCCTTGTTAGATGTAAAAGAAGCCAGAGTTTCCTCTGGATGAGACACCAGTATCCCGCATGTCAACACAAGAGATAACTGGGCAGCACCAAGCTAAAGCTAGCAGCTCTGCACACTGGTGGCCCACTGAACCTCTGAACCCAGAGGGTGCATGTGTCTGTTTCCGATCAACTCATGTTGCATGCAGTAAAGTTGCAGTAAAGTGTGCTTTGGGGCAGCTCAGTTCATTGTCAGACCATAATCCTACCAGCTGTTTAAAGAGTTAGTCATTTTTGTGATGCAGAATTAGGAGACTCTCACGCCGCAGACGGTTGCCTATTGCTTAAAGTATTTCTTCATATCTTATTTATGTGGATACATGCACATACTCAGATGTCTCGTGTTAGTTGACAGTCTATTTTTACATTTTGTTTGACCTGTGTGATTATAACTCTTGGGTGGCATTGCTTTTTAGAAACAAATCCTTTAATCCGTAAAAACCTCAGAATTTGTGTAAATCCTACTAAAATATTCTCCCTCTATAACAGTTTAACAAAAGTAGTTAAATAAAATATACAGTCTTTTTCTTTGAGGTTTTTTTGGGGGGGAGAATGGAGAGAAAACAGACCACAAATTTTATTTTATTTTTATTTATATTTTATTTTCCAATCCCAGAATATGATCTTTATGCTAACATGCTGTCTAACTTAGATAATGATCTGTACTTTTAATAGTAATGTCAGATGTTTTTCTTAAGAGCATGAAGAAAAGCTTGTTTTTTTAACTTTCACACACAGAATGCTGTCATGCATGCTTTTAAACAGGAGTTATAATGAGATATGTAATAGTGATGCAGTTATGCAATAATTCTTTCCTCTTAGTCATTTATAATTAGATGGTTCAGCTTTGCATCTGTTTATATTTTGGTCTACCAAAAAGAAAAACAGTAAAAATGTCTGGAAATGCCAGTGAATAAGTTTTGAGAGAAATTTTAATTGAACAATTTAAATACGATCAAAACAGTTTCTAATTATTGACATCAGATAAGTATTAAACTGAGTAAATGTGTGGACTTTGATCAGCTGTCATGCAAAGCGCTCTATAAATAAACATGACTTGACTTGATTTAACAAAATTTGGTGGACATTTTTTCCCTATTTATTTAACTGCATATTTGTGTAGCACTGCATTGCCCTTCTGGTTTCCTCATCATGTGTATTTAGAAGTGTGTTAAAATAGTTTTCAAGCTCAGAATGTAGGTAACATCCATCCTCAGTCGTCTGTTTCCAACTCAGATGTATCTTCTCTGGCAGAGCTGTCTCTTCCAAGTGCTGGACACTTCTAACAGTGAGAGCCTCTGTATATTTGGACTCCCACTGAGAAGAATCAGGGGCCCCATCTGGTGCGGTCCACTTGATTTGTTGTGGGACATTGCACAGCAAATGTCTGTGTCTGCGGTGTTTAAACCTGGGTAAAGACTAAACTGACCCCTCTAACCCACTTGGGATGTCTAAACACACCTCAACCACATGCCTTTCTCTTCAGGTAAAATACTTGGAGGAGTTAAGGGGAAGTGAACATCGTTCCTGCTTTTACTGACACTCCTTATCTGACCCATCTGTCACACTGCTATGAATAACAGAGGGGGGTCCATCCTGTTAGACCCCCTCAACACCTGTTCATCTGAGACACACAGGATGGGGTTTCACCAGATCTTCTGCTTTCCTTGTGTTTAAGATAGGGAGTGGCTCCAGATCCCAGCAGGCTCCTCTAGAGCCACGGCAGCGTCCCATCTCTGTGTTTCGCTTCCTTTTATCTGGGTCCTCCTGAGAGCGGATTCATACCCCACTCCTCTTTCCTCTCCTACATAAAGAACAAACACTATCCTGGGGCAGATTCAGGACTATTCGTAGCAGTTTCCTGCTCTGCTGGTGATGGCTGCACATGTGGCAAACATTACAGCTGTTTCCAGTTGTAAAGGGAACAGCTGCTGTCAGCATTCAGTGGAATTGATGTACAACAAGTAGAGGTCTGATAATTAAATTAAAAGCTTTTCATCTTTTTTTTTTGTAAATGCTTTAAAATGTGTTGCAGTTAGCTCTAACTCCCAAGGGCCCGGTGAAGAAACATTTTTAGGTTTGTTTCCTTGCAGACAACAGCTCAACCATTGTTTCTCTACATATGAGGTCAAAACAAAAACAAGACTACAGTGTCTGGGAAGATGGAAGACATTCTGTCGTTTGTGGCCACTGAAATGAGAGGCTGAGAAATGGCAAAGACTTTTGCTGCTTCATTTCAGAGGAAACAAAAGGAAACAGGAATCAATACCACCAATAATGGATATACATGGAAGAGGAAGCCGCTGTCAAAACTGAAAGTCTATACTGTTAGATACATCTCTCAACAGCCATAGAGAGGCTTAATATTCTAAGTAATGGCTGTTTTATCATTTAATATAAACTACCTGTCTGGGGTTGTTTTAGTCTTTTTAATAGATTTTTGCTAGAACTGTTAGAGTGACTAATATCTGATTCTCCTGCAACCCAGATGTGTCACCATCTGACCTCATCTGGTTTTATTGAATTTAACCTGTTTCTTAGGAAAAAAAAAGGTGGGATACAACCCACCAGTTCTGTTTCTAAATGATCTTCAGTCAGGATTACACGGCTAAATGTACAGTTTAATGCTGAAGTTTGTTTCCAAAACTCAGCCAGGCGTGCCGCCCCCACATCCACCAGATCTTTCTGTTCTAACGAAAAGTGATTCATGAAAGCCGTGCTGCAGGAGCAAGACGACGTCCTTGCAAACTTCCACCGTGAGAGAGACGCTCTTCTGGGAATATATGCTTAAGAGTGCAGAAAACTGTATGTTATCAGTTTGACAGCTGAGTTCTTTCACTTGTTCTTTGTTTAAGCAGAAACCGTCTGTGTAACACTTTAGCAATAAGAGAACAGTCCACAGACAAAAAGCAGACAAGGTAGAAGAGCTTTTTTTCTTTTTTAAAATGACCATATTTGGGTATTTCCTGTCCCTTACTGTTTTTCATGCAGATCCCTTGAGTTTACCTTAATGTGTGACACCTTTTTCTGTTTTTCTTTTCCTACCAGGTTTTAAAGTGGGTAGAAGAGACAGTTCAGGCCATGAAAGTCCACCTGCTGTCCTCCAACCATGACAGTGCCCAGGAAAATAAATGGGAAGTGCCCTTTGACCCCAGCCTCAGAGAGGTCACTGTGTCCCTCAGCGGTCCAGCCCCACAAATTGAGCTCAGCGATCCCCTCGGTTGTTATACATTTGAGCTTTTTCAATCTTTTTTCATACACTGAAAGTATCACAACCACTTCTTCCAAACAACGTACAGTAAATAATTAATGTTTGCTGGTTTTTCCAAAGGTCGGATAGTTGATGTCAATCAGGGCCTTAAAGAGCTTCTGAATATTCCCAACTCCGCTCGTGTTATCAGCCTTAAATATCCCAGACCCGGAACCTGGAATCTCAAGGTACTTCTGTTGATAATTCCTAAAAAAATGTTTCTTTGACTCTTTTATGACAGTTGTTTCATGATTTCTTTTTAAAGGTAAGCTGCAGCGGGCGCCATACTCTGAGGGTTACTGGGGTCAGCAGTCTAGACTTCCGGGCTGGTTTTTCCACTGTACCTGTCTCTGAGTTTAACCACACTAGGGAACGACCAATTAAAGGTGACAAGTTTTCCATAATTATATCAAATTAGATTTAATAGATAATGTGTGCTGGAGATTTAAAGCAATCTTTTTTTTCAGGTCTTCCAGCCCATGTTATGCTAAAATGTACAGGCCTGAAGCCCCCAGGTTATCTGAGCCACACAGAGCTGGTGTCAGGTTCAGGCCGTTCTTTACGTACTATCCCTGTACCTCTGCCCTCTGACCTGGGCCAACAAGGGCTGTGGACCCTCCCGGAGTTCCGCACTCCTCCACAGAGCTTCTTTATCAAAGTAAGGGGTAAAGATGAGATGGGCTTCCACTTCCAGAGGCTGTCCAGTGTTTCCTACACTAACATCGTTCCAGGCAAGGCAACAACTTCATCACACCACCGTACCACTTCGCATTGTTTCTTTCACCTCATCAATCACCCTGTAAACTTTAACCTTTGTTTCCTCCCTTGTGCAGATCCCCCAGTTGTGAGAATGCCTGATGTGGTGAAAGGCTTTTACATGCAGCCAGCTGTGATTGGCTGCTCTGTGCAGAGCGACGTTCCCTACAGGCTCAGATTCACTAGAAGTGGGATCACGCTGGGAGACGAGAAGCTCTTCCAGTGAGTCTCTCCTGACGTTGCTTTGCACTCTGTATAATTTGGCACATCTTCGTTAGGCTTCCTTCAGATGTTGCAGCTTCATGCTCCCATGACCTGCTTTAAAGAAACTAATTAAGTTGCTCGTTGCGCTCACCACTGAGCTCATCTGTGAGGCATTTGTATTGCCTGACTTGTGCATTTTATAGGCTCATTTGTTAAGAAACTAGTACACACAGTCACTTTTGTGAACATTACATATTTGATTGTGTCATGTTAAGAAATCACCAAAGTGCTGCTGTTAATAATCTGTTTTAAATTACTCTCATGCTTTGCAACTGATTTTTAAGAAGTGCATTCACCAAAAAGTTAAAATAATAATAATTAAAAAACTCTTTAGATGAAATAAAAAATGTTTCTGTGTGTCAGGAACTCTGCTGTGGCATCATGGGAAATTGCACATGCTTCAGGTGAGGATGAAGGAGCATATGAGTGCATAGCACAGAGCAGCGTCGGACAAGGACGAGCTTTAACACAGCTCACTGTTCAAGGTATGTCACACAGCCGACAACATGAACACACACACACACACACACACACACACACACACACACACATACACACACACACACACACACACACACACACGACCTCAGCTTACACGCGCTGCTGTTCAAGGAAAGCTTTGAAACAAGTTCCAAACTTTTTTTTTTATGTTTTTTTTTATTTTATTTCTTCTTTATGTCTAAAACATCAACCAGATGCAAAGCCTGCCAGTACAAACATTTGCTTTGAAAGGTAAACTATTTTTGTTCTGTTTCCTCTCCGCTGATAACGCCAGTTTGATGTTTTGCTTGTGTTTCCACAAAAACAGAGCCTCCTCCGGTCTTGAAGCCTGCAGTGAATGTGACTTCCTCTGTGGGAGGAGTGGCTGTTCTGTCCTGTCAGGTGGAAGGCACCATGCGCCACAATATCACTTGGCACCGGGCGGGTCGTACCATCAGGGCCTACGCTGGGAGGGTGAAGGTGCTGGCCGACTCTTCCCTGCAGGTCAGCGACGTCCGCACTCAGGATGCTGGAGCGTATCACTGCGTGTCCACCAATGCCCACGGAGACAGCAGAATCACAGTGTGGCTTCTTGTCCCAGGTACAGCCACACGATAACACCACAGATCATCTGCTTAAACACTTAACACACTGGGGCCTCACGGCTCCTCTCAGGACCCCGTCATCTGGTTTCCATTACTGCCTTAACCTCCTTGCGGTCAGATTGAGCTACTTCCTCCACACACACACACACACACACACACACACACACACACACACACACACAAAAAGATCTCATCAGCCAGAACTGATGCCTGATGAAAAATGCGGCTGTTATTATAGACATGTGAGTTTTGTAAACAGCCAAATAAATGTGAAACTTGTCCTCACAGAGTAATGATGTCAGACATTACGTTCTTGCTAATTGCTTCAAGCTTACTGTTGTTAATCTCATGATGGGGAAGTTATAGATGACATCATGCAGCCTTGTCAAGGCCCCGAGTCGCAGTTGTTGCTTTCATTTATGCATTCTTTTTTTGCTTGTGTTTAACTCCAATCACAGAGGCTCCTACTGTAGTAGTTCACCCCCAGACCCAGGCGTTCTCCCGAGGGGATGAGATCCGCTTCGTCTGCTCGGCGTCCGGCTCCCCCCCGCCACAGCTCTTCTGGAGCCGTGGAAACATGTTCCTGACTAATCAGCCGAGGTAAGGGAACTCTCAGCCCACTCAGCACCTCCGGCGCAGAGGACTAGAAGATTTATTGCAGTCCACTTCTACTGAATACACAAATGCAACATCTTGTTTGTTCGGCTTAGGATAGTTAGATCTTCTAACTAATTTTCTCAACAAATTAAGAAAATCTAATCTTGTTCAAGAACTGTTAAATTGTGTGATACAGGTTGAGTGTAAGCCAGTATGGAGCTTTGACCATTAGAGGGGCCCTTCCAGAGGATGCTGGGAACTACACTTGTCTGGCAACCAATGAGGCTGGGAGTTCCTCTCAATCCGCATCACTAACATATGCAGGTAACACCTACGGATATCTGCTACCTATGTGGAGACATGTTGTGGCTGTGATTGGTCTTTCAGCTTACACCACTTCCTGTTCTGTCTCACACTCCGTGAGGACTGATAGTTGTACATGTGTTTCAGTCAGAGCTGTCAGTCCTTGCTTGATGAAAATCTTGACATTGATGGACTGCAGCAGCCTCTTCCTGGGGCGGCCAGGTTTCATCCTGCCGTCTGACTCTTAATGTCATTTTTAACAACACTGATCTGTCAAATCCGTCACAGTTGCATAAGATAGATAATCTGTCAACTCAGTTTAGCTGTCAGGGTGTAAAAAGTGTTTGTGTTTAGACTATTGTCTTTTTTTTCTAACTTTTGCAAGTTTAATACAATTTTAAAACTTTTTAAATACATCTTATTCTGCTTTCATTTGTTCAGTTTTAATGTAAAGAACAGTCTTTTGCGAGAACATTCAAATCCTTTCTGCTTCTTTTCCCCAGAGATTCCAAAAATAACCGTGGTACAGCAGGTTGTACTTGTATCTGTTGGCGGTGATGCAACTCTGGAGTGTCATGCTACAGGCGTTCCTCCTCCACTTGTCCACTGGTTCAAAGGTCAGTTTCATTCAAACACCAAACTGAAAGCAGAGATGCTCTTATCAGAAATAAACCTTCTTTCTTCTGCTTCCAGGTGAGCTTGAGGTGGGCTCTGCTCCATTTGTAGAGCAGAATGTTCACAAGGGTACGTTAAAAATTCGAGATGTGCAGGAGATCGATGCCGGTCAGTATAATTGCGTGGCGAGCAGCTCTTCTGGAACTTCCACTGGTACTGTCACTCTGGAGGTTGGAGGTAAGACCACACCTCTTTATTCTGCGTAAAACATATTTTGCACTCAAACCCACACAAAGGAAAATTCCTCCTGTGCAACCACAGCAGGCCCATTGTTTTTGGAGGCTCCAGCTGATGTGATGGCAAACGTAGGGGAGAACATCACCCTCCACTGCATCGCCCGGGGTTTCCCTCAGCCCACCGTGACCTGGCGCAGAGAGGATGGCAGACAGATTCCTGCGAGGACAGACGACCGCAGCAAGACGATTCAGACGGAGAACGGACAGCTTTTAATTCAGAGTGAGTTTTCCATGAATCACAATGACAACGAAGGGCTTTGGCCTTCAGGGCGGATTTATACAGCTTCATGGTTTAATTACAAAGACTGGCGTGATTCAAGCGTTCAAAGTAAGAATTTTATACCCTCTTAGATTAGAATCAGCTCACATTGTTTTCTGAAAGAAGGGGAACAGGAAGTATCTGCAAGTGCTACAGTTACTGTATATAAAAAAATCTCTTAGGATCTAAAAATGCTGCAGGAGTTCATGTCTGGTTTTGCTCGACTTTCTGTTAATGCAACATGAACATAAGTTGTGACCTTTTAGCCCGAAACCTTTCTAATTTTGGGCCACTGTGATTCTTTGTGCTCCTGGGACTAAGTGTTTATAGTGTGTAGTATAAAATAGCAAATGAATAGTCATATTTACATTGGCTGCTTCTGTCAATGTTTCCACTTGTGCCTGCTGTCTGAAATAATGAATCCAGTCTGCAGCACATGGCTTTACTTTCAACCTGCTAGGATTTTACATAATGTCTTTGTTTGTGTTGCGCAACACTCAAACCTTTTCATCGTACCCCTCGTGTTTTTACTTTAATGCCTTTTGTCTTCACTTTTTCTGTTTCTAATGCTTATGTCATTATCTATTATAATCACTGCCTGATTAGCATCACAATGGAATTTAATTATAGGTCAATCTCACTACATATGATGTCCAGGGAATTCACAGAGGGGGAAATGTGTGTGAGCTGGCTAGAAGCTGATCCCAACCCATTAATCCTTTTTTTTTTCTCTTTTCTATTTTTAAACCTTTGATTATAGGGCCGTCAAACCAATAACACTACTCGTTATTAAGGAAGAGGCTTAACTGCTATTAGCTGGGGTTTAATATTCTACATGAGAGTTTTCTTAATGTGAGTGTGTTGGTTTCTCTTGTCCCACATGTGTTGCATTTCCAGTGATGTGTGTTTGACTGTAGGTGTCTGGCTGCATGATGAAGGGGTTTACATCTGTGAGGCTAAAAACCAGTTTGGAACCATTAAAGCTGAAGTCAGAGTTAGCGTCACTGGACTGGGTGAGTAGATCCGTTTATTTTAGAAACAAAAGCAACAAGCTAAAAACCAGAAGTGAGCACATTTTTCTTCTCATGTTTAATGATCGTCTTTTCACTTCTCTTGCAGAACCTCCTGTCTTGGCTCAAGCTGCTCCAGTTATCAGCACGGGTATTGGTCAGTCTCTGAACATCTCCTGTATGCTGCTGGATGGGATACCTCTTCCAGAAAGACACTGGTCCAAAAATGGAAAACCTGTAGGCCTGATTGGTTTTAAATACATTTATTGCGTAATTTAACACATGACAGAATAAAACATGTTAATTTCCTGGGCAGGTTCAGCTCAATGGGAGGGTGTTTTTAAGGAGTGATGGCAGTTTGAACATAGAAAGAACCACCACAGATGACACTGGGACTTATGTTTGTACTGCAGTGAATGTTGCAGGCTCCACAAACATTACAACCAGTGTGGAGATTCACGGTAGGAGCAGTTTAGAAAGCTTCATTGCACAGCAATCACTTTTTTTCATTTTGAAGGTGAAACCAGCAGGTGATTAAAGTGATAGTTTAGATCTTTTGAAGTTAGTTTCTGTGAACGTATGATGAAATATTTCCATTTTAACTTTTGTAGAAAGCTCTTTGAACAGCTTCTCTTTGGAGAAACGGAAGTTAGTTCTGACCAGATTAATGAGTTCGTCAGCTAGTGAGAATGAGGCCCGGTCCAAGACAGATGATATTGTAGTGTTTTGAGTTTCATATTACATGAATGATTTTAAATGTTGTGTTTGCTATGTTTTTAGCAGCTAGCTTACTATAGTGCTTTTGGCTAAATGTCAGAATTGTGTAACATTACTGCCATAATAACAATCTAATGTTCCATTAACATAAATGTGAAGTTTTTAAAATATCCACCTCATGAAATGCTGGGAAAGTTTCGAGAGTGGAGATGTATTAGGATGTCCGATTTATGACCCAGCTTGGGCTAGTTGTTTATCCATCTGTCTGGTCAGAACTAACTTATCTTCTCTAATTTAAGGTTATTCAAAGAACAGAACCTTTTATATACCTTATCATAACTTTTTTCACAAAAACCTACGGCACTAGTAGCTTACTTGGGGAGAGGGAAGCTGAGTTAGTTAGTTGAAGTTAGTCATGACAATAACTACATTTTCCTGTTTGAGAAGAAATACAAATGTAGAAATATGTCCTCAATTGAAAAAAATAATAATTAGACTTAAAAGATTTTTTTAACTAAATTCAAATATATAACAAGGTGCATGGACAATTTTTGCACATTTTTTAAGTTAATTCAACAAGTTGTTTGTTTGTAGTGAAACTTTTTTCATCCTCTGTGCTAATAGGCTAACACCATTTCACATCACCTTCATATTTAATTTATATTTGATAGTAAAATGTTGAATCAAATAATGAGCACTAAGATATTTTTTTTTGAAAATTTAGATTTCTTTTTGGCTTCCTCATATTTTCAGACCCGGTCAGACCACAATCTTTTGATTTAGTTGAGTGAAACTATCAAAGTGTTTTGAATCAGCATAGAAAATAACATCTGAATGTTTCAGCCATGTGCTGTCATCAGTGAGGAGGTTCATTTACTGCGTGCCTTGATGAATGAGGTCATTTTGCTTGTAAGCACCTATTGACAGACAGGAAAGATTACAGTTCTTCATCAGTTTGTAATGAAGATGCCTTACATGTTGATTTAGCTGGCAGGCTTTTATCTAGTGACAGTTCTGTGGACAGTTTCTTCAGTCAGCGAGACAGCTGTGTTTTACAACCTACTTCCTCCTCCACAGTCCCCCCAGAGATCAGTCCTGGTCCATACCAATACATAGCCAATGAGGGCACAGCCATAACACTGTCATGTGAGGCCAGAGGAGTTCCAGAGCCAGATGTGTTCTGGTCCAAGGTGGGAAGTCACACTCATAACCCTAATCTACTTTTCTGAATAGATACTGTAGTTAAATCCCATGAACTCATGCATGTCTAATCAGCTAGTTCTAAGTCCTGCTGTATTTTCTAGTGAGGGTCATAGAGTCTGTTTGTCTTAGAATATTCCAGAAGAAACAAGGTAAAAAAAAACAAACAGATGATTTCCTTTAGTTTATTTGTAGAATATTGAGTCCAAATTTCAAACAAATCTAGTTACCAGCAAGCTTCATCCAGCAATTAAATTTATGCTAACACCGTTTTAAAATTCACTAACATGTTATGATTGCA
This sequence comes from Pachypanchax playfairii, assembly GCA_006937955.1. Lineage (NCBI taxonomy): Eukaryota > Metazoa > Chordata > Actinopteri > Cyprinodontiformes > Aplocheilidae > Pachypanchax > Pachypanchax playfairii. The sequence continues at coordinate 1,478,536 of SSNP01000011.1, forward strand.
TTTACTCAAGTGCTTTTTTGCCCCCCCCCCGTGTATTTCATATTGTTTTTCTTCTAAGCATTATTTTGTATTTGCCTGAACACATTAGAAACCAGTTTGTATTGCAATCAAGTGTTGATTACCCTGCGCTGCAGTGATGTAACCATGGCAAACCTATTGCTCCGCAGTTGTATGGAATAACACTGTTTTATTGTACATTTGGAATCTATTTAAAAGCTTTTCATCCTAAAGACAGATAGAACAAGGGTCATCATGTCCACCCTGGATGCAAAACACAAATCTTCTAATGTAATGACTTAAAGCATTAAGCACTTAGACTGATGTCTTGATGCCTTTGCTACTGTCAACAGTATAAGTGAAATTCCTTTCCAACAAGCAGGTGTTTCATTGTCATTTATGGAAGTGTATAAAATTTCCATGAAGATGTAGAGAGATAAAAAATAGCCTATTATAACTAAACCATATAGTTACATGAGGTTTATAAACAAGGTAAGATCAACCATCTGTTGTTTCCCGTCTTCCTGAAAGTGAGACAGATCTGCCTTTCGTCCTTTTTTCTCAACAGCACTTCTTTTATTTAATGTTTATTTTCTTGACAGATAAAAGTGAATCTTTAAAAGTAATTTTATGTTCAAAGCGAGTGCTTTTGCAGCAGACTGCATCTTTTCTAATGTGTTTCCTGAATATTGCAGATAGAGAGCAATTCGACGGGTGGTCTGTAATTACTTTTGACATCAAAGGCTGAGTTGTAAACTCTAAACCAAACTTAGTGTCCCTGCAGAGTTGAGCATCCAAAGCTTTTTAACAGTATATTCTGTCTGCCATTCTTCCAGGGTAGGCAGCCTCTGCCCAGGGAACGTTCTTTTTTTCAGACTGACTCTGGTGAACACCTCCACATTTCCCACCCTACTGCTGATGATGCAGGGATCTATGTCTGTACTGCCACCAGTCCCGTGGGCTATGCTAGTCGAGAGATCCAGCTCAGTGTCAACAGTATGGGCAATAAATTTCTAATAAACACATCACTTCAGTCTACAAGTGATCTTAAGAGTGAGACACACAATCCTGACATTCTGCTTTTTCTTTTCAAGCTATCCCAAAGGTAATGGGCGTGAGTGGCCATGACAACCTTGTAAAGATGGTTGCAGAGGTGGGGACAGAGGTTGTTCTCCCCTGTGAGGCCCAGGGAAGTCCATCTCCATTGGTCACATGGAGCCGAAATGGGCATCCCATCCCCCCTGTCACAGCTGGGTAAGAGGAAGTCTTCCTTGGAAATCAGTGTGCAGTCAGATTACCATACTGCTGACGAAGCCAGGATCTAGCCCAGTGCCTTTGAGTCGTGTTGATGTTTGGACTTTAGATTTTATGCCCCTTGAAGAGCTTCTAGTCTGAGGCAGCAGCAGTCCACTGAACAGCTGTGTGTAGGCCTCACCCATAGTCTAAACTGAGAAGAAACATCTGGTTCGACATGACCTGATTCCTTACTTTCATGTGTGGTCACAGGAGGTGCAGACAGGACGGCTGATTTTAGAGACTTATTGGATAAAAGACAGACAAATTCTTGTGGCTAGACAGATGAGTTAAAGGTAGATGGAAGAATGAGAGGCTGAAATTGATTGTGACTCAGATACTGTATTGCTTGTGTAGGTCTGTAAAGAAGGAAACCGTGGGGGCGGGAGTGGCGTGGCGTCGGGAAGAGGAGGGAATATGAACCGACAGAAAAAGAGATCCAAGCTCTGTCTGCCTGATGTTGGGATTCCCTGGAGTGCTTCTGCAGTAAAACAACATGCTGACTCTTTATTAGTTGTTTCTGATGAGAATAACACATCTCTGTGAACAACCCCCACATCCTATGCTTTGCATATGCAGGACCTGTGGAAACAAGCAGGCAGTGTAGAGTTGTTCTCTTCAGCTACAATTTGTGGGTCAGAGGAAATGAGCAGGGGCCACTGATTGTTGAAACAAGTTGAATGAGTGGGCGGTGAGATTTCTTCTTTGTATTCAGCCCTGTTCTTAGAAAAAGACAGACGGGGGTAAGAGGAGATGTTGACGAGATGTGTTCTTTCTCTACCTCATGAAGCTAATTTGTCTCAGATAGTCTTTAAGAATGTGTACACTGATGACCCGACACCCATGTGGGGAGTGATGGATGAGCGAGAAGGGTGATTCAAGTGTCTTACCAGCGCTTCAGTCAAAGTACAGGCCAACGAAGAAACAAGCAGTCATTTGGTTTTAGTTGCTGCTGCTTTTCCTGGACTGGGGGTGAAGGTTGATATTACACCATACAAGCAGCTGAAACAGAGAGTCTTTAGACTTCCAGCTGGTTTCCACTTACATGAACATGTTATTGTTATAATTGAGTTGCTTAGCAGACTGACTTATCTCAGATAAATTACAGAGGTGTGTTTACTTTTCTGTGTATTGTGCATTTATACAGCTGCACAGCTTCTGGTGCTATTCCTGCATGTTACCATCAAGTCATTCAGCTTCACTGACCTATATTTGTTTTTTTTTTTACTTACATTTAATTGCTGTTGTTTATGCAACAAAGCATCTTTCTAGGACAGGGTTAAGTGTGAGTTCTGCCAGCTATGGACTTTTTATGTATGTTTGGCTGTGATAAATATTCATCAAATGAACAGTTATGGAGCCTTGTGAGACTTTAAGTTCTTGTCATTCTTTTAACTTGCAAATTATCTGTTATTCCTGACATCCAGGTGATAAACAAAGAGCTTCCCAGTAGAATAAAAAGCATTGATCTTTTTGGGTGGTGACTCATAGCGATATCATACGGTCAAACATTAACTATGCTGGTTAAGAATAAGACTCGATGTAATTCTCAGCACTTCACAGGTACAACAAAACTATATCATTAATCAAGGTTACAACCAGTTACTACACGATGTAATTTTACTCATTTTTTAATTTTTATTTTATATGTAAAGCACAGCCAAAAATATTTAAATAAAGGAATGAGATCTGAGGTTTTACATATTTATCTATTGTATAATGAGGCTCATTCTATCAAAGCTGAAATCAAAATATATAAGAGTGTTACTGGATTTATGATTTTATAAAACCTTGTTTTTTATGGACATTTTACTGATCATGTGCTTATGTTAATGTTACTGTGCTTATGTTAACGTCTGCATTCTCTGCAAGGTAAATGAAACAAGCAGGAAACAAAGTCAGAACCTGGTTTCTCTGATCTACAGTAAGTCATTTTCACTTTTTCTTTTCTGTTTCTTTTCTCCAACCACTCTGCAGGTTCACCGTTTTACCTTCAGGCTCTCTGAGAATTACCGATCTGCGTCTGATTGATAGCAAACTTTACACCTGCACTGCAGAAAATCCAGCAGGCAACGTTTCCCTCAGCTACAATCTACAAGTTCAAGGTGATTTAATATGGCTGTATTAGTTGATGTACTTATGAAGCTTAAAGCATTGTTTTCAACAATCCTTGTACCAAATAGATGTATTTCCTTTCTTAGCAAAGCCCCGGATCCAACCAGTGCCCTCCATCCTGAAAGCCCTGCTTGGCCAAACAGTGACTCTCCCATGTGTGGTCCAGGGAGAGCCCAGACCTGAGATCAGCTGGTTTCACAATGGACAGCCTGTCGGCAAAAAGAACTCTACACCCTTTCAGATCCAGCGGGTCAGCCTCACAGACCGGGGCACCTACCAGTGTGTGGCAAAAAATAGTGCTGGACTGGAGACATTAGAGATTAAACTGGAAATCCTTGGTGAATATTGCTACTTCAAGTTTTCAGACCCTTTTTATGATAACTTTAAACATAAATGTACAATTATGATTAATTTGTATTGAATGTTAATTGTAGGTTCTCTCTGAATTTGGAAATGCATTCACCTGATGTTCATTCCCACATGTTTGTGAGACAGGAGATCTGTTAAAAAGAAGTAATTTGTTCTGCTAAATTGTTAAAGTTAGAGTATCTTTTAAATTTTATTTTCAGCTTTCATGAGCTGTAGAGGATTTTCAATCAATTCTTGTTGTCATCACACTTGAGGTACCACAAGAATCTGTTTTATCCCAACTTGTCCATACCTAAAATTTCTTCCAAACTTTTTGTGACTTCAAATATTGCTTCAAACACGGTCACTGCTTAAAAGCAAAATAAACTAGGGCATAATAAATACACAAGTAGTTTCAAATCCAGTGATACAACTCATATCCTTCCATGACTATTATTATAATAAAATTATAAAGCCTTTTTCAGTTGCTTTTGATTTCTGGAAATCATTTTAAAATGTCAAGCTGACGATTTCAAGATGACTTAGTGTTTCATGACTCATGGTGGAGTCCAGACCTCCGTCTCTGAGAACCGTTACTTTAAACCACCTGTTACTTGTTGTTTCTATCCAGTTTAGGTTCCTATTAATCTTTTTTTAATCATTTTTTATCTACTCGTCTTTGATACTGCAGGTTTCAAATAGCAAAATTAAATGTCAAAATCTCAAGTGTGTTTAAGAACTTTAGCAAAACTAACAACCAAATTAGCTGGTTTGTCTTCAGTAGTCATTGTCATTACATTAACTGTTTATGACCGATGCTTTGGTTTTGGATGTGTTCTCTTTTCTTATATGTGTTAGAGTAGATGTTGTTTGACAGCTGCTCATATCTTATAATTTCTAGTCATTTAGAAGAAGATGAAGGTCTGTTTGGGAGTGTTAGGGGTAGATGTCTGATCCTGTGTTGTTTGTTGACCCTAAAGTACCTTTGCACTTATTCTGATGTCACAGTAACAGAAGGTGCACATCTTCCCCCAAGGTTTAGTCCTGTTGTTTACATATTACCACAAACTGAAACTCTAGTTCGCTAAATACTTTTGGCTCATTAGCTGCACTTTTAACATGTTCATCTGTCCCCACAGAGACCCCGTCCTTTGCAGAACCTGGAGATGCCATCATGGAGAAAATAGTGAACAGCAAGGTCACCATCCCTTGCCGAGCTGAAGGTATGAAAACACTAATAGATGAGTGGAAAGACATAAAAAGGTGTCATTTCCAAGTGTAGAGTCTACAGTTAATGGGTTTTACTTTATTCTTGCCTCCATGACTTAAAAGGTAACAAACATTTGATTTCCTTATAAAAATAAATATAAATTTGTACTGTATTTATTTATGTTTTATCAATAAGGCATTGTGCATGAATGTATGGACACAAACAAGGAGCTGTGTGTATTTTTAGAAAATCTCCTTGCACTTGCTGTTTGATCATAGCGCTCAGACGCAGTTACATGTCTGTGGATACACTGACAGATATTTACTCTCTGAAGCAAACACTCATGTTTGTTATGTGAAACTTAGCCATGGTAACCAGCTCAATGAGAAAAGGTGAGGGCTGTGTCTAATGTGGAGCAACAGCTGGAACATCAGTCCGCCTGCTGCCTCACTGTGCTACATCTGCTTTCCTCTGCACCACGGCCTGCTGGGAGAGGAATCCTAATTACAGGCTGCTGCTGGCAGATAAAGGACAGAGATGTCTGAGTTGCACCGTGAAGCAGAGGAAGAAACGGATGAAGCCAAACTACTTACATCCAGACCGAACAGGCAGGCAGCATGTTTTGTAGAGTTTCTTGCAGAAATCCTCGATGCTCTTGACACCCCATAGAGACAGTCAGCAGCAGAAAAACAAGGATTCCTGCATCTTTCTCATGAGATCTTTCCATAGAAGCAGACTCATGTAAGTCTGTGCCAGAAGGATATTACTTCACCCACAAGTGCACTGCATTTGATGATGGTAATTATTTGAGAAACACATGGAAGAGATAATCTCTGACTAACAACCCAGGGAAGAAAAAAACTCAGTTGACTAATGAGATCCGTTAGCATCTAAAACAGAACATCTGTATACGTTTCCTCCCAGCGATAACATAATGAAGTTGCTTCAGAGCTCCCAAACTGTAAACATGTGTTTAGAGAAGCAACACATGATAACATCACTCACGGTGTCCTGCGGTTAGCGTATTATGGATTTCTGGGGAAAGTGCTGTGTTGATTTCCCACTTCATCTCTGGTGTTTGTCTGCAACACCTCTGTAAATAGCCTGAGCCGTGGTTCCCTCCAGAGGGCTGCTCCTTCGTAGCGACTCACTTGGATGTGTTTGAGTACAGAAATGGTCACATTTTTCCCATTCTACCTCCCTCATGTGGACCATTTTCACCTCTTTTTTTAAACCCAGTAATTCACAAAACACATCTGTTTCAGGCTCCTGAGTTAAAAGCACCAGTGGCTTTGAACTGCTTGTTCAACCTCTTGTATTCTCATCGCTCTCTTTTCAGTGTTTGGTAATAAATCTTGAAGCCTGTCTTAAAGTATTTAATCTCTGTATTTTCTTTTTAATGGGATTCTGACCTTGGAATCTCATGCCTGCAGGCTACAAGGACTCTATCCGTTTTGGCAGAGTCTTACCTGCTGTCCTGCAGATAAATTAAGATCTGGCATTTTCTTGTCTTGGCTGTCTGCCCAATAAGTTCTACAGTAGAGAATCAGATAAATGGAGGGAACTTTTTCCTTTCTTTTTTTTTTTCTTTTTGTCAGACATAACCAGTGAAGCATATTTTACTCCTCTTGAAAAGTTTATTTTCCCTCCATCTGCAGGTTCACCACCTCCCAAGGTACGTTGGTTCAAGAATGGCTTGGAGATACACCCTGAACAGTCAGAGTTTTCTGTGGCGAGGGATGGAACTCTTGTAATTAGTGCAGCATCTGCCAGCCACAGTGGAGACTTCAAGTGTGTGGCAACCAATGAGGCAGGCTCTGTAGAGAGAAAGACTCGGCTGAAAGTAAATGGTGAGAATGTATTTATAGCTACATATCTACTTTCTGCTCTGACAACAACTCTTATTTTTCATAATAATGACACAAATCCCATCCTATTTGTCCTATTTTAGTCCCACCAGAGATCCAAGATGATGGCCAGCCGCTGAACCTCACCGTCACCTTGAAGCAGCCTCTCACTTTGGGCTGTGATGCCTTTGGCATTCCATCTCCATCAATTAGCTGGTTCAAAGATGGCCGCCCAGTGAGTGTACCTATATACTATCTTTTTGATATCAGACTGCACTGTGGCATCAAGTGGCTGTTAGTTTCTTAACAGTGAGAAACCAAGGCTTCACACAGTTGATCTTTATGTCCCAGGTGGACAGCCCTGGGGTGCATCTGCAGAATGCAAACAGGTTGCTCAGAATCTACAGAGTCCAGCCTGACCATGCAGGACAGTTTGTATGTGTAGCCCAAAACACAGCTGGAGAGGCAAAGAAGAAATATAACATAGTGGTGCAAGGTGAGTGCACCAACCTACTGTCATGCTGCTGTAAAGAAATATCAAAAACAAGTAATGAAAAGGCATAAATGCTAAATGAACTTTTTCATTTTGCTGAAGTTAAAGGTATATTTTACTTTACTGTTAATTTTGTGACACAGTTCTACAAATGTATCTTTTTTCTGTACAACAGTGATCTCCATTGTTTTCTATTTAAAGTAATTTTCTAGATTCCTGACTTGTTAGTGGATGTCTGATGTTTTTCATAGCTCCACCAGTGATCTCGGGGACATCCCGGCTTCAGGAGCTTACTGTGGTTCAGGGCCAGGAGGTGGAGTTTCAGTGTCGAGTTAGCGGACGACCAGCGCCCAGAGTGGAATGGAGCCACGATGGAGAGTAGGGTGCACTAACCATTGAGTGATGTGACTTCTAGCTGTACACACACACAAACCCAAACTATAAAAGAAACCCCCATTCCTGTCTCTCTCTTCAGAGTTCTGTCCTGTAAGGGAGACCCACATGTGGAGTTTTTAGAAGATGGCCAGATGTTGAAGGTGAAGTCAGTAAGACTACGAGACCAGGGTCTTTACCAGTGTCTGGCCAGGAACTCTGCAGGAACTCAGATGCGCCAGTTCAGACTTATAGTTCAAGGTTGGGACTTTTTTCCTTGGAGACAAAAACACTGTTTAAACATGTTTAAAGAAATAAAAGACACAGAGGAAACTTATTTGAACTTATGATGAAAACTACTGGCCATGTTATGTCATGTAAAAAAAAGCTGAACATATTTAATTCATGTGTGTTTATTATATCTAAACACTGTCTGATCAAGGAGATCATGCTGAATTCTCTATGATTAGGATTCTTGGGATTTCTTGTAATTGCTCACTGCTGTTGTATTTCTGTTTTAAAGGCTCTCCAGCACAAAAGGTCAATCTACTATGTATCTCTTCATTCTCTGGTTTGGACCATTGAAATTACAGGCAGTCAAATGTCTTTATGTTTGTTTTTTCAGCTCCTCCTGTTATCAAGGGGGTGAATGAGACCTCGGAGGTGTCAGTGGTGCTGGGATTCCCTTCAGTTCTTCCCTGTAACGCTGATGGCTCACCTCCACCCAGTATCACATGGCTAAAAGACAATAAGCCCCTCGTTTCCACCCCCCAGCTGACATACACTAACGGAGGGCAGGCTCTGCGTCTGGGCTCGGCGCAGGGAGACAGCAGTGGCCTTTACACATGCAGGGCCACAAATCCAGCCGGCACAGCTGTCAAACACTACTCTCTCAGTGTTCTTGGTAATTACATAACCTGTAGAAGTCAGAGATAAACGCACTGGACTCAGAACTTTCACTGTTTTCTTTTTCTCATCAGTCCCACCACAAATAGAAGGAGAATCTTCATCCTTTAAATACTCTGGTCAGGAAGAGAAAGTGAGGATCAATGGGAGTTTAACTCTGACTTGCTTGGCCAAAGGTTTTCCTGAACCCAAAGTTAACTGGTTCAAAGATGGACAGGTTGGTGTTTTCCTTATGAGTCTCTGTATGCAAATCCAAAAAACATCATGTAGTCTGGTTCAACCTCTATCGTCCTCTACTGGCATCATGTGGGAATTACAAGAGCCCTGACAAAAAGTAGATCATTTAGCACGAACCACCTCCACACTCCAGAATTTGAGTGATGAGTAAGAAGGTTAATTATAACAAACATGGAAAAATGCAGTAATAAATATCTCTTCTGTGACAGGAACAGGCCCTTCTCCCTCCTCCCAACCTGTTGTCTAAAATTATATCTAGTTCACATTTTATGGCTCCTTTAAGCAGAAATTAGGCTGATCTGAATTCAGTGTTACATGATTTTCTTTTTATTCAGAACACCGTTGAATTGGCTCATTTTTTAAACACCTCGGAAACTGTCACTAGTACAGATGTTTGCCAACATATTATAATAGATTGTGTCCTTATTTAAGTTATAAAATAATTTGAAATAAGACATTATGAATGAAAAACATCGGAACCAGAGCAGTAGAATTAGAAGTACTCTGTTGTTACTCCCAGGATTCTTTTTGTTTTACTTGAAAAAAGTTTTTTTTTTTTTTTACAAAAAAAAAAGAAAAATGTTAAATCTGAGGAATTTTCTTTGTTTTAGTTGCTGAGTGGAAATTACCATGCTGGGATTCAGGAGAGTGGACATTTCCTTCACATAGAGAATGCTTTGTTAACCCATGAGGGCCAGTACACATGTGTGGTCACCAACTCAGCAGGAGAAGATAAGAGAGACTTTCAGGTCACAATTCAAGGTAATGTATATCCGGTTATTGGTTTAGATTTGGTACTTTTATTTCATGACAAGATCTTTGTTTTTCTAGCTTTAAACATCTTTCCAAATTTATAGAAAGTGATCAGATTCCTGCCTTCTCTTGCTAGTTCCACCAATCTTTCAACGGGTGACGAATAGAGAAGCAGCCTGGAGTCTGGGGCACGATGGGGACAATGAAGACATGGTGGAAAAGCGGGAGGTCTTTCTGGGTCATTCAGTCAGCCTGTCCTGTGAAAGCAATGCCATCCCACCGCCAAAACTTAGCTGGTACAAGGATGGACAAAAAGTCACCTCTGCTGATGGAATGATGCTACTTCTAGGTCAGAAGGAACACCTTGATGTGTAACCTCTGTATGATTTTAAACTGGCGTGCTGTTATACATTTACGGGTTTATTCCATCAGGAGGGCGGGTGCTACAGATCTCCCGAGTGCAACAGGAGGATGCAGGGAAGTACACATGCCAGGCTGTTAATGAGGCAGGAGAAGACCACATGCATTTTGAATTGGAGATCCTTAGTAAGCAAGCACACAAGATTTCATTATTTGTAAATGACATAGTATTATTTAACAGTGCACAATTGTTTGGATTATCTAGTTCCTCCTGTTATCATGGGAGCATCAGAGGAGTTTATAGAACAGATGGATGCAGTGGTCAACAGCACCGTGGTTCTGCATTGTGACGTGACAGGACGCCCAGCTCCAGTTGTCTCCTGGCTGAGGGACGGGCAGCCGGTGCAGACAGACACACAGCATCACATCAGTGAAGATGGAGCTCAACTTCAGGTTAGTTGCTTCTGATTTGTTGAGTGTTTTGTCAAAGTATTTTCAGACCAAATCACTTTCTGTCTGGACCCTCAGCTCCTCAGTGTCCAGGTTTCAGACATGGCTGGGTACTCTTGTGTGGCTGAGAATAAAGTTGGAACTGTTGAGAAGCACTTCAGTCTGATGGTCCAAGGTAGGAAACAACTACTTGTAAAAGTTATTAGATCTAATGATATCAGATGTACTGATTGTTCTCCATCATTACACGATTGTATTTTTTCCAGTGCCTCCTAGAATAACTGGACCAAAAGAAGAGGAGGTGAGTGTGATTAAGGGCCACATGGTGTCGCTGCTGTGTGACGTCCAAGCGTACCCGCCCCCGGAGATCACCTGGACCAGAGACGGGCAAATCCTTCATTTTAGTACTTCCATCCACATTCTGCCAGGTCAGCTTCGAGTCAACTGCAATACCCAAATAATTTTATCTCCAGTTGCATTTCCTTCTGACACTTACATTACATCTCACATAAATACACCTTGAATTAAAGGTGGCCAGATGTTACAGCTGCCTCAGGCGGGACTGGATGACGTGGGGCAATATGTGTGCACAGCCACTAACTCTGCAGGGCAGGACCAGAAGAGCTTTCTTCTTAGTGTTTATGGTGAGAAAATGGGCCATCTGCACAGTTCAGCATCATATATGCGTGATCATATCTCAGGACTTTGTCCGTGTAACAGAATGTGTTTATCTTAAACCAGCTGGGACTGAAAAACAGTTCTGAATCAATCAAACTTGTCAATGTGCATCTACAGTCCCACCCTCTCTGAAACTTCCACATGATGCTGACACTGACACTGTGACCCCTCAAGTTGGCTCCTCGGTCACCTTGCAATGCGAAGCCCATGGCGTTCCTGAACCAGAGGTCACATGGTATAAGAACGGGCTGCAGCTGGCTTCAGGAAACAGACTGAAGATAGATGGTCACCAGCTGGAGATCACAGGAGTTAAGGTCGGGAAGGATTCATTACATCATACTGCAGCCGCAGAATTAGTCAAACAGACTTTTAGTGTTTATTTCTCATATATGCATATTTACATTTATACCATATGTGATAATAAATTAGTTGAGGGCACATGTATGAAACATGCATTCTCCCTTAATGCAGCTTTGTCTCTCTGGTTTCTAGACCACTGATGGTGGCACATATACGTGCAAAGTGTCTAACATGGCTGGACAGGTGGACAGGACATTCAGGCTGGTGATTCATGGTAAAAAAAAATCCCCCCCTGAAGTTTACATTACCATTCTAAACATCTATCTGTGTTTGGGTTTACAACACAAATCTATTTCCACAGTTCCACCAGTGCTTGATGGGCCTCTGCAGGAAACAGTGAATTACGCCATGGGCTCCCATGCAGTCCTGCTTTGTGAGGCCACAGGAGTACCTGTCCCCAGCATCACCTGGCTCAAAGATGGAACTCCTATAGGTAAATGGGAGGCAGTGATGGAGAAAATTGGAAAAGTATTGGATTTGTCATGTGTGAGAGCTAATGCTGGCGGATGTGCTCGTCATCCAGAGAGCAGCCTGCAGTGGCAGTGGTCCATTCGAGGTAACAGGCTGGAACTGGGTCCTCTCAGTCTCTCTCATGCTGGGACGTACACATGTGTGGCCAAAAACAGCAAGGGACAGACAAAGAAAGACTACACACTCACAGTACAAGGTACAGACTTTTCTCTCTGACCCTTAGATTTTTTATTTCATGGTTTTGAGCGGAATTCAAGTGTAGTTTTTGTGGTCCCAGTATCGCCCACCATCCTGAACTCTGGTCAAGCATCTGCAGTGAGCACACCCATTGGGGAGGAGCTGACCCTGGAGTGCAGGACAAGTGGAACCCCTGCTCCCCAGCTTAGCTGGCTGAAAGACGGTGTGTCTTTGGAGGGATCAGATTTGCATCGCATCTCGTAAGTCATTCAAAGTTCTGACGGATGGAGTGCAATAAGTAATTAGAACAATAATAATCTCAATTTTGCTTTCAAATAGCAGCTCAGTTTGTTTTATAAGCAGTATAAGAATCAATTAACTCCGTTCCCTGAGGGTTTGGAAAATTACACTGCTAATCACAGCGGAGGATAATGAGCATAACCGAAGGATGTGTGAACAGGAAAATGATTTATAGTCTCATGCCTAATATCACTATGAAGAATAGGAAGAGCAGCTGCTTTACAGCTGTTTGCTTTCTGATATGGTCATCATAACTGCATCAGCCAGAGAAAACAAATGTGTGTTTGTGTGAAAACCGTGGGATGATGATGAGAAGATAATTCTCAGATTCAGAGGTGGGATTCATGCAGGATGAAGGATGTGAAACCATGTTTGTCTCCATGCAGTGTGACTCCTGATGGGAGCACATTAACCTTAACAAGACCCAGTCCTGAAGATTCTGGGACATACACATGCTTGGCTGTCAACCCAGCAGGCCAGGAAAGCAAAATCTACACCCTGGTTGTTTTAGGTTGGTGTTAGCGTTTCGTTTTTCTTGAGGTTTACAGTTATGAGTTATTTATTTGAACTTGCTTTGGTTTGTCACAGTTCCGCCATTGATATCCGGTGAGACCTCGATCCCTAGAGAGGTGCAGGTCACGCAGGACAGTGTGGTCACACTGGAGTGTCAGGCCACAGGAACCCCCCCCCCTCAGATCAGCTGGCTGAAAAGCGGACGTCCCCTGCTCCTCTCTCCTCGGACACGCCTCCTCTCTGGCGACTCTTTGCTGAGGTCAGTGTACATATCTGCAGTTATTCTATCTAAACAGATCATATTAAATCAATGAAATAATTCTTAACGTTCTTCTTTTTGTAAATAAGGATTGCTCCTGTGAAACTGACGGATTCTGGAGTTTACACATGTGTGGCACAAAGTCAAGCTGGTCACGCTGAGCTCAGCTATGATGTGCAAGTCCAAGGTAGAAATCAAAACATGTCAAACAACATATATACTGATTCTCCCCAGAGAAAAAGACAAACATTGCAGATATTAAGATCTTGGAGTGTATGTATGGTCTGCAGTGCCCCCTGGTGTGGATCATGTCGAACCAGTGGAACCAGTTACAGTAGTTCAGGGATCCTTGGTGACATTAACCTGTGAGGCACGTGGCGTTCCTCCTCCCACGCTGACCTGGATGAAGGACAGCCAGCCGCTGTCTCTTCATCGCAACCTGTTGCTGGATGGAGAGGAGACGCGGCTGCAGCTGCCAGATGTGGCTCCCTCAGATGAAGGCCTCTACAGCTGTGTGGCCAGTAACCAGGCTGGAAGCAGCACTAAGAGTTTTAACCTCACAGTTCTTGGTGAAATTATTTTCTTAAATTCAGTTTAAAAGTCATAATGAAAATTAATAAAATACTGAGTTAGAACATTCTGCTTTCTGATTTAGTGCCTCCAAAGATATCCCGCTCCAACTCTCCAGAAGAGCTGACCATAGCAGTAAATGACCCCCTCAAGCTGGAGTGCACCGCTGTGGGAGTCCCACCTCCCACTCTCAGCTGGCTGAAGGATGGTCGCCCCCTGGAGAGAACGGATATCATTCTGCAGAGTGGACAATTTGTCCGGATCAGCAAAATTCAGGTACATTACAGTTTGACTGAGCGAGAGAACATGAAATAATTTATAACTTAAAAGGGTGAAACAAACAAAAAAATAACTTAAAATCCACAATTCTTATAACTTAGTTGTTAATTAGAATGCACATTCGACACATAAAACCTTGTTTGAGCGTATAGAATTGGATTGATGGTCACTTCAGGTCAGAATAGCTCCTTGATAAAACAGGATGTTTGTGTCAGAGCCACTCAAGCTGATTAATACTCTCTGTTTGAAGGTGGAGGATGCAGGTCTTTACACCTGCTTGGCCAGCAGCCTTGCCGGGGAAGATGGAAAAAGCCACTGGGTTCGAGTCCAAGGTGACACAAGCTGTTCTTTCCAAATAATCAACATATATGTTTGTTTTCCATAAAATTCCTTCTGTATTTGTGCATTTTGTTTCAATTTAGTAGAAAATTTCTGCTTCTCTATGCAGCAATATAGTATAAGTGCAATATCAGGGAATTCATTTTTGATTGATGATGCAGCTTTAATTTATAAGTTAAACAATGTCCTTTCCACTTATTTCTTCATGCTAAAATAAAATGATGTTTAGAGGTAAGAGAAAGCTCTTCATTTACTACTGGAGTAAATTATTACAAGTTTGAGTGATTCATTTTAGCAAGAGCTGTAGCTTAATAACCTTTGTTTGTATTTCAGTGCCACCAACGCTGCTAAGCTCCAGTGATGTGAAAAAATTGACTGTGCCTGTTAATGGACATCTAACCTTAGAGTGCTTAGCTGACAGTGATCCCCCTCCTGATATAGAGTGGTACAAGGATGAAGCCAAACTGCAGGTTGAGTTAAAAAGAAGAAGAAGAAGAAGCAATATACAATATTGAACTCCTGTTACTCAGTTGTATTCCTTTTGCTTTCTCCTGTTAAATCAGCTGGGGGGCCATATCCAGCGATTGGCAGGAGGTCAGTACCTGGAGATTCAAGACGTCAAGCCCGAGGACAGCGGCCAGTACAGCTGTGTAGTTACCAACATGGCTGGAAGCACAAGTCTCCTCTTTACGGTGGAGATTCTTTGTAAGTCTACCTTCAAATTATTTGATTGTTGCAATTTTTATTAGAAAAAATGTCCAAGAAAAATACATCAGGCTAAGTCACTGAGAGTTCATTCTTTAATGATTATCTAATATAATTGTTTTAATCTGTATTTTTAGTGCCACCGGTAATAAAGGAGGGCAGCTCCACTGTGGTTGTTCATATCAGCCAGGATGCTATTTTACCTTGTGAAGTCAAAGGTGACTCCTCACCTGCAGTGATGTGGAGGAAAGATGGCTTCCCTCTGCCTAAAAATAACAATAAGTATGTTCTCAGATACTTTAAGATATATACAGTACTATAGCACAGTTTACACTTGCAAAAGTTACCATACAGTTATAGACAAAGCTAACTGAATATCCATCTTTTAACTTCAGGTACACAGTGTTATCAGAAGGTTCCTTGCAAATACACAGAACTCAGCTTAATGATGCTGGTCGCTACTACTGCACTGTATCCAACCAGGCTGGTTCTGATCACAGAGGAATGGATCTTCGTGTATTTGGTAAAAAAAAAAAAAAAAAAAAAAAAAAACAACATTTATTAAGAAATTTCCAGGATTCGATTCTAATTTTACTACAAAAAAAGTAAAGAATGATGGCGTTTACCTCATTTTTGTGAATTTTAACACAATTTCTCGAGCCAAAACGTTGACTGCAGTAAGCACACTTGAGTTTTTCATTCTAAAGCTGCTCTATCTGTTATTAGTGGGCCCTTCAATCAGTCCAGGTCCATTCAACGTGACAGTAACCATTGGAATTAGAGCTGTGCTAAGCTGTGAGACAACTGGTATACCCTCACCTAAAGTATCATGGAAGAGAAATGGTACTCCACTTGATAACAGCCAGCAGCCTGGTGCATATAGGTAAAAACAAAGCGGTGATGTTACAGCCTTTGAAATCCCACAGCTATAAACACTGAAATCATTCTACTTGGCTTTTCTGTTCCAGGTTACTGTCCTCTGGATCTCTTGTTCTTTTGTCTCCATCTAAAGAGGATGAAGGTTATTTTGAGTGCACAGCGGTCAATGATGCTGGAGAGGAACGCAGGGTTATCGAAGTCATCCTGCAAGGTAACGAGTTTTATATCATGATCAGAATGCTAAAGGCAGGTTTAAATGTCTGAGTTATTGGATTTGCTTTCTTCTTCTGCAGTGCCACCTTCTATTGAGGATGATGTAACAACAGTTAAGGCTGTGAAAATGTCTACTGTGGTATTGCCTTGTCATGTACACGGACGCCCTCATCCCACCATCACTTGGTTGAAGGATGGTGCCAAACTGAGTCTGAGAGGAGGAAGCTATCGTGTCCTTCCTACTGGTAAACCATCTAATCAGCTGTTCAGGGATTATAGCTCCTCAATTTGCCTGTTATTCAGGAGTGTGCTTGTTTTTGTACAGGAGTGTTGGAGATCGTTACTGCTTTGCCAAGTCATGCTGGCAGATACACATGTTCAGCCCGTAACCCAGCTGGAGTGGCTCACAAACACATCTCTCTCACAGTGCACGGTAAGTTCTATGAGTTTTGCTGTTAGCCATTATGGAAACATGGCATAAATGTGAAAAAAAAAACCAAATGTACAAACCGCCACCCAATGTTTATTCATGCCTTCAGAACCACCAGAGATCCGACCAATGACAGAGGAAGTACATGTGGTGTTGCATCATGGGACAGTGCTTCCCTGTGAGGTCCAAGGCTTCCCCAGACCATCAATCACCTGGCAAAGAGAAGGAGTTCCCATCGCAGCAGGTAACATGTGCAACACTCACAGCAGAGTCAGCTGGAGTGAAATGTCCAAGCCAATAGTTTTCATGGTATTATTTATGTTCCTGATTTTATGTTCCTGGTCATGTGACTGCTGCAGGTCACAGACTGGCTGTGCTCTCAAATGGAGCTCTGAAATTCTCTCGCGTGACACTCGGCGATGCAGGAACCTACCAGTGCCTGGCAAAGAACGATGCTGGTGTAGCTGTAGCGAAAACGAAACTAGTTCTTCAAGGTAATACAGATTTCCAGTTTTTACAAGTGGACATAATTAGGTTTATTTTGTTTTTTTGTTTTTTTTACTTGGTGTATCTATACATTATAGCTAATGTGCTCAGAAATGCTGTTTTAGACATTTAAAAAGGATTTTCTATCTTCCAGTTCCACCCGTGCTGAGCGTGCCACGTGTTGATTACACTGCTGTCCTTGGCCAGCAGGTCAGTCTGGAGTGTGTGGCTGATGGACAGCCTCAACCTGAAGTTACTTGGCAAAAAGAAAGGAGGCCGGTAGTTGACGGCGCTCATTTTCACATCTTCGCTAATGGAACTCTGGCAATTAGTTCCACACAGCGCAGTGACACTGGGCTTTACACGTGTACAGCCAAAAACCTGGCAGGAAGAGCCAGCCATGATATGAGGCTGCTTGTTCAAGGTGATTAAAGACTTTAACCTGATCCTGTTATATGTTTATTTAAAAACATATTAATGTCGCTTATTTTTTTTTTATTTCAGTCCCACCCTTAATTACCCCTGCACAGACAGAGCTGTCAGTCATCCAGGGGTTTCAGGCGCTCTTGCCCTGTGCAGCTCAAGGTTCACCAGAACCCAAAGTCTTATGGGAGAAGGATGGCGCCATTGTGCCCAACTTTCCTGGCAAATTCACAGTCCTACGATCTGGAGAGTTGATAATAGAGAGGGCTGAGGTTAGTCTAAATAATCATTGTTTCCACTCTGTTATAAACCACATCTGACTTTCACAGAGTTTGATTTTTTTCCACGCAGCCAGGAGATGCTGGTTCATTCACATGTGTAGCCACAAACGCTGCAGGCTCTGTGAAACGAGAAGTTCACCTGTCAATCAATACAAGACCCGCCTTCAAAGAGTTGCCTGGTGATGTAATGCTCAACAAAGGCCAGAGTCTGGCCTTATCCTGCCACGCTCAGGGAACACCACCTCCTACTGTCTCCTGGACTGTCAATAACAGACCTTATACAAGTATTTTCACATTTTTTCTTTTTTATTTGCTTAGTCATAACAGTATTTTTGGATAAATCCTTCTTGTTACATTGATTCCTCTGACAGCACTGATTAAACTGTTTCAGGAGCCACTGTAGATGATGCTGGCAGGAGCTCAGTCATCATTGACAATGTGACCCTGAGTGATGCTGGGACTTACGTGTGCTTAGCAGAAAACAGTGTGGGCTCCATCAGAGCTATCTCATTTGTCCGCATCAGAGGTGAGTTTGTCCTCAAGAATTTCCTTTTATTAAATATTACCAGATGATTACATCACCTCCTTTGTATTCACGCCAATCCTCCAGAGCCTCCGGTGTTGAAGGGTGAAGCCCACACGTCTCAGACCGCCACCCAGGGCAGCTCAGCAGTTCTCGACTGTCCAGTCCACGGAGACCCCAGCCCAGTCCTCCGCTGGCTCAGAAATGGAAAGGCCTTACAACGTCTTCACCGATTGCAAACGCTCCACAATGGATCCCTGGTCATTTACAGCATCAATGTAAATATATGTCTTTTCTATTTAAACAACTGTCTTTCTTTAGAGAGGTTTTGCTAAACAATGTGATTTATATGTGACTATTGAAGCTTATTTGTTTAGCAAACAAATGTTTCACATGTGGAAAACAATATTTATCACACTATCACATCTTTCATCCACACTGTGTTTCTGCCCTGCTGTGTTCTGCCTCCATTTAAATCAGATTCAGTTCAGCTTGAGAGGCTAACAGCTTTACCCGCAGAGGGAGTGGAAGAACAGAGGTCCCTGTTCTCAGACTCTACCTCTTCTTCCTTTGCCATTAACCTCGTTATACTCTGTAGCTGTTGCTATAATTGTGCAGCCTGCAACTGAGACCTTCTCACAGATGGATGACTGTCCTGCTCACAGAGCACTCCAATGTTAAATTCACCCTCACCAGCCAAATCATGTCCATCATGAGAAACTGACCTAATCAAATCAGCTTTCCTACAGAAAGTGTCTTTTTTTTTCTTTAATGTCAGTTTTCTTTCTTTAAAAGTCGTCTCTTCTGTCTTTTTGATCTGCAGGCTGCAGATGAAGGAGAATATCAGTGTGTGGCTGAGAGTGAGGCTGGAACAGCCGAGAGGACCATCACTCTTAAGGTTCAAAGTGAGTTCTGCCTGGATAGTTACACATACTCAAACCCACAACCTCATTAATAAAAGCTCTTCATTAGGACCAAACATAATGTTCTGACTCAGTGGGTTGGATTATGATCTATGGAAACAATAAATCTGCACAGCCTCGCTTGAGTCAAACCCATTTTCATGCAGCAGAGCCACAAGTTAGTTATCAGATATTATTTCTATGAACAACACGACCTGTAATCGAAAACTGCACAGAAAAAACAACAGGCAGAGTTCTGAGTATGTGAATGTCATAAATAAAAAGTGAGAGGAGTTTCAAATGAACGACTTATCTCTCAGATCAACAGGATCTTTCTGTGCTCTCTGAAAGCAGCTACTGCTGTAAGGACGAGTCATGGATGTTACTTTTTCACAGCTGTCACCACACAAACATATAAACACGTGCAAAGTTGTGCAGCGATATTCCATTAATATTCATATTTGAGACATTATTACTGGAAATCCGTGCAGTCTGATTTTTATGGAAAAGTGTCGACAGGGCACAAATGTAATATGCAATATGTAATGAATGTAATATTGCATATTACATTCATTACATATTGCATTCCATGTGAAGTCATAAAATAACACATAGAAACTGTACGTCAGATACACTTTTAGTGCTCATTTCCAAATATATAAATCACAATAATTTCTGCAAATGAAAGCTTAGTTAAAAATATGATCTCTTCCACTCTGTCTTAGTTAATGGAGGGTACTCTAATTGGGAGGAGTGGGGTCCTTGTAGTAGCACATGCGGACAAGGTCTTCAAGAACGAATCAGACTGTGCGACAATCCAGAACCAGCAAATGGTGGACGCCCCTGCAGTGGTCCGAATATAGACTCGAGGAAATGTCAAGCTGGTCTGTGTCCAGGTAAAACACAGTTTTTAATTTTACTGGATTTTAATCTGTTATAAGCATAAAAAAATGAGATTTTCTCCATGTTTGGTGGCAGGAGAGGTTCCATATAAGACCAGAGGCAGCCTGATAGGAATGGTGAATGACAGAGAGTTTGGTGTTTCCTTCCTGGAGGCTAACATTACAGACGACATGGAGGAGGGCAGCAGTTCTCTGCAAGCACGCCTGGACAACATTCCACCCACTGTGGGTCAGTCAGCATATACAATACACTGCAAACTCAGATCTTGATAAATAATGTTTTTAATGATTTGCAGTCTATTGTTCTGATTTTTGTATTTGCATAGATTTATATTTATATTTGCATATAGATTTAAATGCACTGAGAGCAAAATCCTGCTCTAAAAACTTCCACTTATCACTCAGTTCAAGTCTCTCCTCTAATAATGAAAATCTAGAGCTAATCTTTATTTAACACTCTGATAAACAGATGATAAATGGTGCAGTACAACAGTAGAAAACAACAACTGTGTTGTTTTATTTCAAGATGGCTAGTTATTAATCTCATTTTGTTCACATTGGTTGTGTGTGATGCTGAGAACTGACACTGTCCTGTTGTAGGTCCCTTGTTGCGGGTACTAGTGTCTGTATTCACTCCTATTTACTGGACAACTGTGCTTCAGCGTGATACCACCAGAAATGGCTACTCCTTCACACAAGGCCAGTTCAGACAGGAGTCTCAGCTGGAGTTTGAAACTGGTAAGCAAAAAAAAGAGCTTAAAACATGGAGCAATTAATGTAACATTAGGGGAACTTATTGAATTAGCCATCAAGTGTTGTGTTTGACATATTTGTGCTTTCTTGTCACTAGTCTATTTACAGATGTGTGTAGTTAGTGATTAAACCAGCAGGAAACAAATGAACCAGACTCGTGGTATTTTTTTTCCTTATTGAAATCGTTATTATTTTTGTCAAAATCAGCCAGCAGATGGCAGCACTGACCACCTTGAACATGCACAAATTCATGTATGAAACAGTGTGTTTAATTTTTTAATTATTTAACTGTCACAGGTGAAATCCTTCGTTTGACCCATGTTGCCAGAGGCCTGGATTCTGAGGGAGTTCTGCTAATTGACATTGTAATTAATGGATATATTCCTCCATCATTATCATCATCATCATCATCTCATCTCAGCCTCCAGGTGTGTTCACAGATGTAACTACAGTCTGTATTTAAAGAACTCAATTATGCTGGATTTGTGACTCCGGAGAATTTGATCCCAAAGCACTTCAGATGTTTTTCGATCCATCTGACCGGATTTTGCCTTCCTCCGACAGGAATTTGATGAGTCATATGTGCAGACCGGCCGAGGGCAGCTGTATTCTTGGTCAACACAGGCTCATCAGAGAGGAGGGAGGCCCATGATGCTGCGCTGTAATCACTCAGTCATTTACGAGGGTCAGGAGGAGCGTCAGGGTCCTCTGCTCCAGCTGCTCAAAGTCTCCAAGATGAACAGCATCTACAACATGTTTACTCTCACTTTGGACTTCCATGTCACTACAACCCTTCTCATACCAGGTCTGGAAAACAAACAAAAAAAAAACTACAATTTTAACATTTAGCATCACAGGAATTACTAACAATTAAAGGATTCTGTTTGCAGATGGTTATGAAGACACATGCCCAAAAGGCTTTGTTCTTGACACAACCTCCTACTGTGCTGGTGGGCTGTTTTTTCTCATCTATGCCTCGTTTATCTTCTGGCAACATTAGCTTGAATATTTGTCTCCATGCCACTGTTTTATTGCTCCAATAAAATGCTTTCCTATTAGATGAAGACGAGTGTGAACTGCAGTCCCCCTGCTCTCATTCATGCAACAACATAATGGGAGGCTTTTCCTGTGCCTGCCCCTCCGGCTTCACCATTTCTACAGAGACAAACACGTGTAACGGTAAGCCAAAACAGAAACAATAAATACATAACAGCTGGTAGTTTAGTGTTTCGTAGCCATATTTATAACTTTAGTATAGTTGGTCTATCACATTTTTACCTCCTGTATTTCTTTTTTCCGTGCTGTTCAGATATTGATGAGTGCGCCCAAGGTGCCCACATGTGTCACTTCAACCAGCAGTGTGTAAACACGGTGGGTACATACCGCTGTCAGGCCAAGTGTGGGCCGGGCTTTAAGCCCAGCATCACAGGAACCAGCTGTGAAGGTCAGTCACTATTAATAACTGTAATGTAATTTAATAGTACATGACAAAATGATGAACTCCTGTGCTTTAAATTTGGGTTGTAGATGTAGATGAGTGCCAGGAGTCCGTCATCTCTCCGTGCCACCATCAGTGTGTCAATACTCTGGGTTCTTACCGATGTATTTGTCATCCTGGGTACCAGCTGTCGGGACACCGCTGCATCGGTCCGTCAGTTTACAGGAAGCTTAATTCTATGACTTGTTTCATTTGAGCAGAAATTAGAAAGTGCATGACTAAAACCTTTCCGTTCCACGAGTCGCTGCAGTCTAATGTAACTATGTCTACATCACAACATAACAACCCATTAATGTTCTTTGCACTTTCATAGATATCAATGAGTGCATGAGGAATGTATGTCCAGCCCACCAGCAGTGTCGCAACACAGATGGAGGATACCATTGTTTTGATAGTTGCCCAGCTGGAATGACCACAGCAGAGAATGGAGTCTGCACTGGTTGGTGACGGTCACTTTCATCTACTTTTATTATTTAGACTGGATTCAGTTTAGTGTTAGAGTATAATAAATGTTTATAGATACACCGCTTTGGCTGATAGTAGCAGTCTGAAGGGCTTTTAGGTTGGATTTTACTGAAAATATCATTTTTTTGTTTGTGCATGTGCCACCGAATCAATCAAAACAAAAATCCATTGTATCACAACACATCTGGCACAAACGTAATTATTACAGCATCACTGCCAACACAATAAACTAATAAAAACAACTCCATGCATTGTTTTCTTTATAGAATTCTAATTTAATGTTTGCTTGAATTTAAAATAAACACATTTAGAATAAACCCAAATGTTTAAAGAATAGATTTTAGCTACAGGAAATCAAAGGAGTGAATGCATTTTATCATGTCACATAAATACATTTTGTTGTTTTTCCAGATATCGATGAGTGTCATGATGGAAGTCACATGTGTCGCTATACTCAGATCTGTCAGAACACAGTTGGAGGATATGGTTGTGTTTGTCCCAGAGGTTACAGATCCCAGGGAGTAGGGCTCCCGTGTCTGGGTAGGACATGATCAGATTAAAAACCTCAACATCCCAGTAATGGGATTACACATATGATCTAACCTGAGTTTTATTCGACCTTTCAGACATCGATGAATGTCTGCAAACGCCGAACCCGTGCGCACACCACTGCCGTAATGTGCCCGGCAGCTTCAGGTGCATGTGCCCTCCAGGGACTGTGCTGCTTGGAGATGGGCGCTCCTGTGCAGGACTGGAGAGAGGGCAGACCTTCACAAATGGCACTAGAGTCAGGACAAGACTCCGCCCACAGCTGGTGTCATCCTATGGCAGGCCGATCCTCTCCCGTTCTACCGGAGTGTCTCGGATCACTAGACAGAGCTGCCCTGTGGGCTACACCAACAGAGATGGCTCGTGTGTTGGTAAGTTTTAGCAGTTTTTCCACTAAATTTTAGGTTTTAAAAGACTGTAGGGGTTCCGGTTTTTACCCTTTAAACACCAACAACTTCAAAAAGTACAAAATCCTGAAAAACAATCATAGGTCGGGTATTTCTGAGTGTAAAAACACGGCAAAGGCTACGACCTACAAAGTCCAAGTGGAAGTAACAGGTGGCGTGGTCGAGGACAGACGGGAGGTCTGTCAGAGAATCAAAGTAGAGAAGCAACAACATGATCTGGAACACACAAAGAGCGATCTGTGGATAACGTCGACAACCTTTGACATCAGCTGCAGCACTGGACTGGAGAGCATAAACATCTTACAATCTGGCACCAAGACAAGGAAAACTGTGATTTTGAACATGATAATGAACAGGTGATGCAGATGGAACTAATGAGCTGTGAGCAGGTGAATGGAATGAGATTAAATGAACAGTGAGTGCTGCATGGGGAGGGTGTGAACAGAGCAGAAACCAGATGGAGACATGGACACTAAAATGAAATCAGGCCCACAAAGTGAAAAACCCTACACAAACAAGACTCTCATATTTTAATTGGTCAATTGTTTTCTGTTTTTTTTTTTCCTGTAAAGATGTAGATGAGTGTTCACTCAGGAAGCCATGCCAACATGAATGCAGAAACACTGTTGGCAGTTTTCAGTGTGTGTGTCCTCCAGGTTACAAGCTTCTACCCAATGGCAGGAGCTGTAAAGGTAAATGTAAAGGACAGTTATGACGCAACTTTCAGTCTATTTATAACTTACAAACGCTTTCTTTTAACAGACATTAATGAGTGTGTTGAAGAGGGTATTCAGTGTGGACGCAATCAGATGTGTTTTAACACCAGAGGGGGATACCAGTGTCTGGACACACCCTGCCCTGCATCCTACAAAACAGGAGGAAGTCCTGGGTAAACTGTCAGACTAAAACAGCAATCTGTGCATTAAATGCATATACTGAAAGCAGTATTTGTGTGACAGTGACCCATTTTCTGTTCTCTCCTAACTTCCACAGGACCTGCTATAGGCCCTGCTCTCAGGACTGTGCCACAGGAGGTTCTCCTCTGGTCCTGCAGTACAAGCTGCTCACTCTTCCCTCTGGCATACCAGCCAATCACAATGTGGTACGACTGTCAGCATTCTCAGAGACGGGCATCCTACAAGAGCGCACTTCCTTTACAATACTTGAGCAAGATTCAGTGACGGGTACGATGGATCGGGTGTTCGGCATCAGAGACGAAGCCGGCAGAGGCATCATCTTTACCCTACAAATTCTGGATCAACCAGGACTTGTACGGCTCAAGGTGCAGGCCACAACTATCTCGCTGCAGGGTCGCATTACCTATCAGAGCATCTTCATCATCTACATCTCCATCTCAGCGTACCCTTACTAATCCAAGATGCTGCTAGAATGAATTTGTCCTACTCAAAACAAACCCGACTACAATAAGAAACTGTAACGGAAAACAGTCCAGTAAAGAAACAAAGACCTTGTTTTAACGTTGCAGTCATTAGAATCGCTTTATTTGATTTCAAAGCAGAACATCGGAACTGACAAACAAATGCACAGTTTGAGCCTTTTTTTAAACTTTAATATATGCATTTGTAGATTATTCTGCAGTCAGTCATTTTTAAGGCTTGACTCCAATGTGTCATTTCTAATTTTGGAATAATTTCATGTAAAACTATGTTTAGAGACTGCACTTGGACCTAAAGGTTAACTGTTAATTTTTCCGCAGCTATAAAATTCTACAGTGTTTCTCCCTTTTATTTATTGAAGTCATTTGGAAACGTCACTGTTTGAAGTTTTGTGTTAAGATGGATTTACTGGTGTTGTGTTGGCGCATCATAACATTGATTTATTGCTGTGTAGCTACAATGTCAACAGTCTATTAGTGTTTTTATACCCTTTGAATTTTTTTTTTATCGGATTAAGTGTCAAAGGTGCTATTTTGAATGTACGTCTGTGTTTTGACTTTTTGAGAATGATGCTGGTGTTCATATAAAAACAAGATTTGTTTTTTATTCTTACAAAAACTACAAATTTGGACTGCATTTACAGAATTGGAAGTATGATGACAAAACAGCCCCTCATTTGGTTGCTTTGAGCCATATATCTGTGAAAGTCACCTGCAAGACATAAATTGTCCACAATAATAGAAAAGTTTTCAAGTTAAGATAAAAAAAATGTTCTACAATTTTCTCAATAAAATGGTAAAAATGTTTGTTTCTGTTTATCCATAAAGCACCACCATCACCTCCTTTATTTCTATTGCATATCATCTTACTTGCAGCCTGACATTTTGTAAACTCATCTCCCAACTCCCAATTCTATCACATTTAAAGGCCAAAGAGGGAACACATTTACAACTTATCACCTCTCACCTGTGGAAATAGAAAAAAAAAAATCTGGTGTTTCGATCATTTCTGTCTCAACTTTGAAACAGACCTGCAGTGGAAGTTCAACTCTTTCCTACTTTTTCTCTTTATGCCTGTTATTAATCTTGTTTAGTCTCAGAAAGTAAAAACAAAAGAGTCTGTGTATTCAGAAGAACTTTAATGCTCCCAAATCATTGGACCTTTCTCAGCTGATGGGAATCTCAGATTTTGACCTGGTATTGTGTGATTTCATGAGATAAATCGACATTTATATCAGCACCTATGGGTCTTTTGTACACTGGTTCAAAAATTAAAGGAACAGTCTGGGTTAGGAGACAAAGAAAACCAATTTATTTGATGTAAATGAAAATCATTAACTTAATTCAAAGCCAGAAACGTCATCTGAAAAACTGATGTGGAAGGTTAGTCTAATGTGTGGGAATGTCATTGCAGCAACTCAGAATGGTACTCAGTNAGTTTGTATGGTTTCCATATGGTTGTATGCAGAGAGATGTCCCATTGGTTAGAGGTCAGGTGAGCGTGAAGGCCAGTTAGTAGTACCAATTCCTTCATCCTCCAGGAACTGCCTGCATACTCTAGCCATGGAGGTCACTTTGTAAGGCTCTTGCAGTACTTATTCTGTTCTTCATTGCACAAACGAGCAGTTGCTGATGGGTTAAGGACCTTCAATGTCCATGTCCCCTCAATCCTGAATAGGAACAAGCAGATATGGATGATCACTGACTAAATTGAATAAACTCTGCAGAAAAACTAAATCTCGAGTAAAGAACTGTGTGTGCAAAGCTTAAATGTTGAGTTGTTTGGCACTGACTCATAAAGGTACACAACGTGAGCCAGTTATGTAATGAGTTACCACATTATTATTACATACTGCTCCAAACAAAACCAACCCAAAAACCTTCACAATCAAAAGCCAAAGTTTTGTATGAGACTTTGACTTTTGTTGACTTTGCAGACAGGAAATGTGCAGTGAGGTCATACCCTTGTTAGTAATACCTCAGCTGCTCAGTAGATGGAGCAGGGTTCTATCTGGAGCTCTTCACCAACGTATCTGAAACGATTCGCAGCTGTCTTTGATATGATGAACTGCTGCTTGTAATAACTAACAAAATAACACAAATAACATGAAAACACAGAAAGTCATGTGTGTGTCTGTTTCTAGAAAGGGTTGTGGATGATGAAGAGGGGAGATTTTATGCAGTTTGACATTTGTTAAATCAATTCACCTTTGTCTGTTTTAATGGATCAGAAACAGGTTAAGGAAGCTCTGAGAAGAGCTGATGTTTCATGGTGTATCTGTGTGTGTGTGTATGTGTGTGCTTGGAAGGTTGTTTTGCATTAGACTATCTTTGTGACTTCCTGCATGCATGTTTTAAATTACTCCTGATTGTAGAAGTACATTTTATTCACTTCCTGGGTTTATTACTTCTTCCAAGTGTTTGTCAATCATCTAATTTTCACACAACCTCTAATACTATAAAGAAAAATTGTGAAAACAAAGAAGAAAAAATTGTGAAATGTTATATTTTCTATGTAAAATCCACTGCATTGTATTTTCCATGAAACTTTATTGTGACTGTTTTTAATCAAGTGTCTCATTATTTCTGATTATGGAACATTTGATTTTATGGAACATCTGATTTTAATTATGTTGCATCACTGCAGCATAAGCAGTAAGTAAAGAAGCACTACCGTTGGACTTTAGCAGATATATGTAAACAAGAGTTGCAGTGGAAGCAAATACCTTCAAGAAAAAAGTCATTATAGAAGGAAAAAACAGCATCAGTTTCTACGACAAACCAGCAGGACTGAGTTTGAACCTGGAGGCGAGTCATTCATTAAGATTTCATGAAGCTTCACAAATTCCTTGTAACATATGTAAACAAGTGTGAGGCAGACAGAGGCTATTTCCCCTTTTCTATAAAACACAAACTGTTAGTGAAAATGAATCTGTAAAACTGAGTGATGGTTGCAAGTGGCATCTCCCCCACTGATTTACACAGTCTGGATGTCAGTAGAAACCAGGACTTGCTGCACTTCACTCACTAATGAGCAGCCTGATAGAAGGAACTCAGAACATCATTAACAAAGTCATCTGAAAGCAGACGACCTCGGCAAGTCCAGGCAAATATCTTCCTACTGTATATTCTCTGTCAAATGGAATTACTTTTTATGGAATTATTTTTTAATTAGTCAAAATGCTTTCCTAATGAAATAAAAAATAAAATAAAATAAAATAAAATAATGCATATTGATTGTTTAGGATTTTTTTTTCTCTTACTTTATTAATTGTACACAGGATTTTGAGGTAAGTGTTTATATGAAAACAATGTCACATCATCTACTTCAAAGTGTGTTCTCCAGCAAAACTGTTAGCAGAAAATTCAAATTTGATTTTTTTATGTGGAATGAACACGGTGACTTTAACATGTCACATATTTGAATGCAGAAACCCTAAAAACAAGAGTTACATAATAAGGAAGTTTCCAGATATATGGTTTTCTGTTTCCTGGCTTGCTGTCGTGTGGCTGGAATTTTGAACATATAATAATTGTTGCTGAATCTCAAACCCTTCTCAGTTCTCAAGTCATAAAAATCAATTAATGTTATTCCATGTGTACTTTTGAGTTTCTATTTCTCAAATATTAATCAGCAGCCCTTTTACCATGGCAACAATGTGTAACAGCTTTAGGACATTGCAATTTCCACGCTTTTAACAAAATATATTCCCAAAAAAACTCAAATGCATCATGACTGTCATATGTACATCAAATGTGTTAGAGTGCTCGACATACTTCATTTTTTGAAATTTAAATGTGCAAAAACCTTTTTAGATACACCTATATACTGTATGTGGCAATGAGGAGAGGACTAAACATAAAAGTGAGAGTGATTATGAGGCTTCAACAATTCAAGCAGGTTTCTGAAGCCAAAAGAAAGTTGCCTGATGTGTGAATGAGTTATGATCTGCTGAAAGGAAAGCAAAATGTTCCAAACTCCTAATAACACAGTGTGTTTTAAATGTCACACAATGGGCCAAAGCAAATTTACATTGTGTGTGTGTGTGTGTGTGGGTGGGTGGTGGTGGCGGGGTGTTAAAAAAAAACAGACGTAAGTTTTTTAAATGTGAAAAAACTGGAATCCAAACCAGAAAGGAACCCAAGTCATGTCTTGGTTTTAGACAGTCTAAACCTGTCTGTCTGTAACTATGACAAGGAGAATAAAATAACTATAATGTGGTGACTCACAAGTCATGGTAAATGTGTATTGAGGGATACTGAGCAGGCTGTCTGTAAGCAAAATGCAAAGTACCTCCTCAACATTGAGTCAGTGTCTCCTGCACAGTCATTAAAATCTAGTTTTACATTATAAAGAAATTTTCTGGCCCAGAATCAGTTTTTAAAGTTAAAACAGTCCCTTTCTGTGATCCTTCGACCCTCCTGTGTGAGCATAATGAGCCGTACCTCCTACTTCCCTCTCACAGGATGAATAAAATGCAAATATCACTCAGCTGCGCATCACACTGACACTTTGCTGGTACATGTTTTAAAAACATTAATAGATTTTGCAGCAGCACACAATTTGTCAACAGAAGTGTGGAGACCCTTTTTATGACAGTGAGGTATCTTTTCCAGATGATGTATCAAGTTTCCAGCTTCAGATGCTTTTGCAGCCAATGAATGTAACAATCAGTATATTCTTACCCAGGATTTTACCCTATGGCCTGCTGGAAACTAGTTGTGCCCAGATGAAAAGAAGATGTCAATATTTACTTGTTGCCATAGAACCAGCGACGTATAAATAGAGTTCAAAATAATTGAGGGGGGTTAAATGTTAAGTGGGATATTACAGGCATTCTGACATAAAGCTACATTGAGAGAAATTTGAGAGGTTGAACAAATCATAAATGTGTTATAGGCTCATTCATGTCATTAAACTTTTTTTTGTTTTTGTTTTTAACAAACTTGTGTTTGGATCAGAAGTGTCAGAGTGTGTATGAGCTCATGGAGATCAGAATTACAGAGTAACTGTACCAACATTAAAGAAGCGCTCAAAAAAGCTGTCTCTCCTCTCAGTGTGGCAATAAAATAAAAGCGTGCTGTGTGGCAGATTTCCTTTACATCATTCTTTTCAGCCAGCTCGACAATATTTCCCGCACACATTAGGGGAACAGCTTGCCAAGCACATCAGTAAGTTTTGGAAGAGTGTTTACTTTTTACAGGCCAGTCTGAGACTTCTTACTGCTGTCTGGGGAATGTGCAGTCAGTGATATCATTACTGGGACAATCTTCTCTGAGAACCACCCACAACGAGCTTTATCGCTGATATCTTTTAACGACTGCCAAGAGAAAATTCAAGAGTGACACAAGCCTGACTTTGTCAAAATAGCACCTTCATGAGGTTTGAACACGTTGACTGGAAGGAAGACGTTGTGTGAGAGCGTGCGTCTGGTAGAGTTTGAATACGAGTGAAACTCTGACTTCATCCCCACAACTCTCACCACAGTAGTTCCATTCCTCCTCTGCCAGCCAAGTCCTGTTTCCTACCATTACTCCCCTCGACAGCAGATGGAAAGGAGGGGGGGTGATACCGGATCAAATATTTGATCGTAACAAATGGAAAGAAGTAGAACTACAACCACATGCACAGCTCTCAAAGCTCAAGTCTCTAAGCTACTGTTTTGGGTTCGGTTTTACATTTCACTTCTCACATTGGCCCAGGAAATACATCAGAACTACAGATGTCAGATTTTCTTCTTCCAAATCCTCACACACTCATATTTTGTTCCTGTGGAAATGATTTTCCAGGTGGTTACTGTTAGAAGAAGAGGTCCAGGTACGAGAAGGTTCACTGCTGACACTGAATTGTACTCACTTTATCTCGTAATATTCAATAACATGATAAAAACTGAAAATCACATTGGGATTTTCTGGTTTTAGGCTAAAAAACAAATAAAAACAACATAAAAACTGACTGAAATAATAAAACACACTTGAAAGCAGTGGTGTCACTAAATGAGGAGCCACCCCTATTAAATTGCTAAGCCCTGTCACTGTGTTTTAAACTTTCATAAAACAAAATACTTCTTTAAAATAAGGAACCAAAGTAGATGCATGTCAAAAGGTGATTCTCTAATTCCAATATTACTGTATTATTTAAAGAATCATTTATAACGAGAGCAGTGTAATTTATCTCTGGAGTTTTTATAGCTTTTGGTTTTGGTGTGTCAGCCCAAGATTATCTGTGGTCACCCTGTAGAACTCTAACTGAAGGTTGCTCTGCTTGTAAGATGACAAAGTCAGGGACCATTTTGGATCCGCCATTTTTGTTTTCTATTTGATTTTAGCACTCCAGTTTACAACTAGAAAATCACTCGGAGAGCGCAGACCTCCACCAAGAGGACATATTGTAGAAAATACTATGTCCATATCCTTAAAAAAATTCCTGGATCCAGACGGTAATCCGGATCACCCCCAAAATCTAATCAATTCTTCTTTGAGTCATCTCCGACCTTTCCTGAAATTTTCATCAAAATCCATCCATTAGTTTTTGAGTTATTTTGCTAACAGACAGACAGACAGATAGACAGACCCCGATGAAAACATAATCTCCTTGGTGGAGGTAACAACACATTTACTGCAAAATAATTTTATAAGCCAACTACATGTACCTTTGACTAGTTAACAACAGATCTGGAGATGTTTTTATCCACGAGCAACTGTAGGAAAAACAAAAAAACAACAGTTACATGGGAATGATTTACTGTCATAGAAGCTGTACAGCTCATCTGCACAACAATCTCTTCTAACCAAGTGAAACTTTTGGCTAGTCCAAGCAACTTTGCTGCACCCTCAAGACATTTTTGTTCATTACTGATGCACACACACAAGAACAAAGCAGGTTCCACAAAAAAAGTACACAGTTTTTTTTGTGAATTCGTTTTTTTTTTTTCCTGTAAATCAAATTAAGATCTTTGTAAAACAAACAAAACACGTATCTTATCTCTTCCTACTTTATGGGCACTGTTAATGAATGAAAAACAGTAAAAAATTGCACTAAACTTAAAGCAAGGACAGTAAACTACACTTGTGTTCTCGGTTTCCTTCCAGATGCACCGCTAACCCAAGTCTGTAATCACACCAGTTGTAAAAGGGCTTTTTAAAGTTCAAGTCTGTTTGTTTCATGTGTTTCCACAGCTGTTCTCCAATCTCCAGACATCAAGTCCAGATCTTTGTAACTTCAAGATAAGCTTTATTGCTCATGTATCTTTAGTCTCATCAGTATCAACAAGTTACAACCAGCACAAAGAGGCCCTCACTTTACTTTATTCCATGGTGTGGAATGGGAGGAACTTATTATCCCTTCTGCTAATGTAAACCACGCCTATTAGTGAAGGTGAGGTGGAGACAGAGCAGGGGACTCTGAAGTTATCTGGCTGGAGTTCAAGGTGGCTTTCCAGATAAATTGGGCAAGCCTAGGCCCCCCTAGATGTTGATCAAAGACAAAGATAATGGTTGTAGGGGTGGAGGAGGAGGGTGTACGAACTTGATGAGTCAAAGTTGTGGGCTGAGGTGATTTTATACTGTGATAGATTAGACATGGTGTCATTTTCAAAATTGAATTGTGCCATAAATCCACTAGAAATAGCAACAAAGCTCATGAGCAAAGACAAAATCAGTCCAAGTAGCAACCACAGCATATAGAAGAGCTTGATTTTAAGGGACTTGTTGCACCTGTTGGTTTAAACTAACTGGTACAATCTGCTTGCATTTGACACAGAAATTATAATTCTAGACTTTTATTGCATGTTTTCAGACTTTTAAAAGCAAAATGTAGCAGTAACTTTGTTTAAGACAAGGCTCAGGAAAGAAGCCACGAATCGTTCAAGAGCTCTTCCTACGCCGCATCATCTGATGCCAAAGCCTTGTTATTTCCTGTCAGACACTCAATAGATCATCAGCAAATCTCTGAAGAGTATAAAATGGGGGGTGACATCAGTGGATCCACACCCCACAAAACTACAAACACAGAATTACCTCATCTGAAAAGGATGGGACAAACATGGGTTTAATAAAAGTGAGTTGTACCACTTCTAAGATCCAGTCAACACAGAACATGTTTTTATAAAACTGACTGAGGAAAGACATCATCCCACGCTGTGAGGACTGTTTCACTTGGCTTCCACTCTGTTTAGTTATCTTCAGTTTTTTATTCCAGCTCTTGTGTTTTGGCTTCAATCATGTGTTCTAAACAAAGATTTTTTATTTTTTTTGTCTAAGAACTGGGAAGGCTGGTGACTCACTTCCAGGGAGAAGTGACCTCTTACAGCTTGACCCCAGGAAATGGGGTGATATTGGAAGGTCTGGCAGCCATCCGTCAAATGCTGGTGTCAGCACAGACAATTTCATGCTCCTTGAAATCCAATACATACTTATATTTAGTTTGTCCTCTCCTACATGTTACAAATTGGACAGGGCCAACAAATACTCCTGACTTACGAGACAAGGCAGTTAATGGCTGTTGTATGAAATATTACCACCCCCGAGGCAACAAACTGGAGTCACTCTGCTTTTTCTTTGTTGCACAATGAGCACAGCAGCAGCAAGTAGTCAGAGCGATGAGATGACCAACTAAAAAAAAAAAGGAATGATAAATGGAAGTCAGCTCTGGAAAATCAGGCTGCACACTCGAATCATGATTTTGGAATTGGCTCAAACCTTTCATCAGCTTTCAGGTCAGCTGAAGAGCACGGCATTAAGAGTTCTCTGCAACAGACGTTCAGTGCTGCACATCGTGTATGCAGTGTTTTGTTTAGCAACATGCTGTGAATCAAGTACTGAAATCAGATACACTTCAACAATTGTGTTGAATATGGGTTGAAAAGTGTTTCGGAGTTGCTCCACAATGACCGCTTCAAACAGGCTGCAGTGTAAGTTAAGATCATGAAGTCATTCATGGAAAACAAGACAGTGTGTGGAAAGTGGAAACACTCAACCAGAGGTGGACGTCGTTCAGCTATGCTACAGACAGAGGAGGTAAGAAAACTCATTCATGAGCATCAGTGGGACTAATTCCTCTAATAAAAAACTGATTTTCAAGTGTTTATCAGTACTTAAAGTACTTCTTCCCTTAAGGAAACTAATGATGTGTCATGTTTCAAATAGTTCTTATTTCTAAAAGCAGATTAAAATTAGAGTTAGGCCCGAACTGGTCCACAATCTGATCCGTTCAATGACATAATTCTTGGATGAGATATTAGGCTGAGGTCAACAGATTCATCCTCTGGTTCAGACTT
Organism: Pachypanchax playfairii; assembly: GCA_006937955.1. NCBI lineage: Eukaryota > Metazoa > Chordata > Actinopteri > Cyprinodontiformes > Aplocheilidae > Pachypanchax > Pachypanchax playfairii. Next base: position 1,512,953 of record SSNP01000011.1, read on the forward strand.
CATGGTTCTTACTTTCAACCAGTTTTGAAATGGAAGTTTAAACCATTACAACCCAAGTGTTTTTCTGTTGTTAGATATAAAAATATAATCAGAAGTCTCATACATTTTAATGTTTTTGTTTTTTTGCTAGTGATTTTCCACATTCATCTGCAGCCAGAAAGACGCTGCCTGCTGCAGGATAAGTTGCTCATTACGTCCTCCTTTGGAGGTATTTTAATGATGACAGAGAAAAACAAAGCAGCAACTTATCTTGTGTGTAATACAAACATTTAAAGAACACCCAGCTTTCAGACCTTTTCACTGACACCTTTTCTCAAACAAAGGATAAAACTAATTACCAAACACGTGCTTAAATCTAAAACCTGATTTCCAGAAATGTTCTTGTGTTTTCTAAAGCGGCGTTCTGATTTACTGTATGTTTATTGTTTTAGCATGTTAAGATTTCTAGTTAAAGTTCTGGATGCAGCAGGGCAAATACACTGAGACTTAAGCAACTATATTCTTTGCAAGGTATCCCATGTTGATTTATTAATCATCGTAGATCGGGAATGTCAGATGCCTTATTCCTGCCTGAGAGTTCAAAAGATATTTCCCCTGACTTTTTTTCTAGTACTATGCAATTTAGTATACTTTAATAATAAAAACAAATACAATTATAGCAGAATCACAGCTGTCAGCAGCATCAAGCTAACTTAACGTGGCTTTTATTGTTCAAATATGGATCAGTATCAGACTCTGCAGCTGCAATTTACAACCTTTTTATTCCAACTCTAAATTATTTAAAGCAACGTGACTTGAAAGAGCCTTCTGAGTTTTATTGATTATTACTTTTTTACAAGTCATCATAAAATATGAAACTCATGAAAGAAGCGATAATCTGTGTGTTTGTGTGTCTTATAAAACACAAATACGAGGGAGAGTTACTGCAGCCCGTGTGTTTTTCGACAACACTAATCGGGTTGTTATTCGCCTGCGTCTGCTCAATCAGCAGGTCGCTGCTGCGATCATTAGGACCCTCCTGTGAAACGATGATTTCATAATGCTCATGACTGGAAGTGAAATGAGCTGCTGATTTGAATTTTTAAAGAGGCAAAAAGCAGTATCATAAGCCAAACACATGGACTGGGTAAAAACGTGGAAATAAATTCACATTATACATTGGAGCATTGCTCTGATATGTTCACGCTTTGCTCTTTGAGTGGCTCACTCAGCATTTGCAGGAAAAGAACATCTGAAACATAAACTTTAAACATGAAACCAACAGAATGACTCAAACTGTCCAGGGAGAGTTAATCTGGAAGATGTGCCAACAACTCTATGAAGGCAGGAATCAGCCAATTAAAATAGACTAAATGCTTAGGTAACATTTAAACTCTACAAATGAGTCACATTTGATTTTTTATTAAAAAAAACTATGAAAAAATGATTATCTGTCACATAAAATAGCAACTGAGTACCTCAAAGAAAATTATACTAAAAGTTCAAACACTTCATTTAGGTCAATAAATAACTTACAAATAACTCAAAAATGAAGGAAAATGATCACAGCAGGGAAGCTGACCTGGATAATCATGAACATATTTTCAGATTAAAGGTTATATAATATTGCTAAAGTCTTGTTGGTTTGTTGAGGCCTAATATTGAAAAGAAATATGTTTTACTGAAGGAAATCGTTCCTATTTTTCATGTCCACGTTAACGTCATGAGGCTTGAAGTTAATAAAATAGTATTGACACTTTGAATTTGGCTTGTGTGGTTTTGATTTAGAACTGACTTTTTTTTGTAATTTTTATGTAATAAAACCGTCAATCCATAGGTTGATAGATAGATCAATATGAAAACTATCACTGGTACTTATTTTTTCCACTTAAAGCAAATTAAAAAATAACTAATAATGAATGCTTTGAAAAATGGTAACTTAGCTTGTTACATACATTATTTATCAATTATGAAAATATAAATACTTTAAGTACATGGTTCATTTTAGGACATCCTCAAACTAAAGAAAAACAACTTTATGCTTCAGGCAAAACAGCCTCAGACACCAGACTTTACATCAAAAAGTATCAGATCTCAGGAAAACATCCGTCAGACATTCGACCAAACTGCCTCATACCAAAAAGACTCGTACAAAACAAATTCAGACCAAACAGACTCAGACTAAATTGACTTTTTGTCAAGCTGCAACAGTCAGGTGGGGAAAATATTTAACATCATAAAGTTACACACTCAACCAACTGAACAGCTTCTTTCGGATGTAAAGTCTGATGCCTGAGGCTGTTTTTCTTTGGTCTAAATGTCCTAAAATGGACACTGCAACTAAGGCTTTTTCTTTGCAAGCTGCACTGGTCCCTCTTCATCCATATTTTATGTAAAGTGATTATAATATACAGATACAGATCATAAATGTTCATGATAAGGATAATAGATCCTGATAGGAGTGTTTTGCAACTATTATTACAACTGAATCCTAATTAATGGCTTTAGCACTTCTGTCTTATTCATGAGGACATTTAATGGTCAAATTTATAACCAGTCATCTCACCTAATTTCACCAGAAAATAATGCACTAAACATACTGTTTCGATTGCAGGAAAACCTCCCAACCCACATCTGTACAGATCTTCCCTTCGAAGAGCTGTTTCTGCACTTCTTTCTTCCAAGAATGCTGTCAAGCCTATAGAGAACCATTGATCTCTGTGTTATTTATTACTGGGAAATAAACACAAAATTTAACCCTGCTGGAATTAGAGCTAGGTACATTATCACAGAGTTAAACTGTTGCATGCTTGAGAACGTCATGAAACTTGGCAGACTCAGGCATGTCGGTAAAATCTGATATGGAACTGATTTAGCCAAACCTCACTATACCATCCACTGCAAGTCAGTGACTCAGTTTTACTACCCTAATTGGTTTCCACTTTTGCAATGTAGGCATCCCTGTAGCTACAATCACTTGATACACACCATGTGTGCTAACACAAGCCCTGTTCTTTTACAAGCTCTGCGCTGGTTGGTGCTCGAGTGACGCTGAGAGTCGAGAGATTCAAACTGCTTTACTTTTTGTTTAAAGAAATGGAAAGTTTCAGATGTAAAATTCTAAACTAACAGGTCAAGTACACTGCCCTTTCTTTCCTTTCACTCTCTGGAGTGTTCTGCAAGAATTACCTCATAGTGGACAGCAGGCTTGGAAAGCAATAAAGTTTATCTCAGAAGAGATGGATTTTCCATCAGCTCTCCAGATTCTTTGTTCAAGGTCGAGGTCAAATTGTGTGGGACCTCCTGGAGCAGCTTCACAAGGGAAATAGGTTGTAACAGCTTGTATTTCTCAGCTCAAAAACTCACATCTTACATTGTTAAAATGTAGCTGTGACTGTGGACTATTTTTATAAGATATGGGGTCTTCATCCTTTGCTAATCAGTTTGAAGCAAAGCAAATCAGGAAACTGTCACTCTGATAATGTGAACCGTGTTAAATAAATAAAATGGAGATAAGAAACAACCAGAACAATAATCCTTAGTCTCAATTTGTAAGCTGAAAAACCAAAGAAGGGCCCAAATTAATGTGCTTATGAGTTATTTTAGGCCCCTTTCACATGATGTTACAACCCTGCTACCTTCCCTACAACCTGACCTAATGGAATGTGGCTGGATTGCTGTAAATTTAGAAAACTTCTGTTCATGTGAAGGCAATAATGATGCCACTTTACTCTGAGTACTTGCTGGGATCCAAACAGGCTGCCACAGCAATGACAGATTTCATAATATATATACCAGTATATAACAGGTGTCACCATGCAGAAATTCAGTGTGTTTCCAAATAAAAATAAATGTATTTTCTTGCCGTTTAATGTCTCCAATCAGTTGCCAACAGTCACTTTGAGATACTAACTTTAGGTAAAAACCAGTATGTCCCCAGACAGCGCTCTGAGACACCAGCACTAGTGTCTCTTACATGTTTCTATGACAATAAACCATGAAGCAGACCATAGGATTGTGTCTATATTTGATTATTATATTTTCTTTACAGCAATATAAACCTGTCTTGGTGTGAAAAGGTTAAATACATCTTTGATGTGTTCGTGTTTGAGGAAAAAGGCTTCGAGGCCTGTAGGTTTCTGCAAAACAAACAACTGCCATTGCCAAAATGAACAGCAAGTTTAGCATTAAGTGCAGCTGCCTGTTAGAGGTATACACAACATGAGTTAATTTGTTCAATGGTCATTCCCAAAAGGGAAAAAAGTAACACAGATGTGCAATACTTCTGTAAGTTCAGAGGTCTACATGTGTGTCCACCATGCGATATGGTCAATGAGGCATGTGATTGGTCTAGAAGTCGTTCTGCAGCACGATCATAACCCCAAACAGACAGCATGAAGAGCCTTTTCCAGCCAAAAGAGAAACAAGGATTCCAGATCTTAGGTTTATCTGAATACCTGCTGCGAAGAAGACAGCAGTGGCTACGTCAACCATTATAATGAAACACTTTGTTTTCAGCTGTAGTTTTGGTAAAACATAAGAAAAAATATTTACATAATATAAAAAAGTGCTTATTTTTCTTAGAATATCTTGTCTATGGTCTCTGCTTATGCTTATGGATGGCCTCTTCTGTTACTGTGAAACAGGCAAGCCAAATAGCAAAACAGAGCCCAACTCTGCTCACTGTGTCTGACTTCTCAATTTTAATGATAAAAAAACCCTGAAACTTATTTCAGGAATCTTTAATCAATCATAAAACTACAGATACATTTGTTATAAGCCAAATGTCCGCACATGGATTTGATTTGTGTAACAGTCAGGAGACATAAAATACCTTGTCACAGACAGGCAGGACTTTTACCATGAAGACACACTCTGTCATCCATATTGAATAAATTTAGAAAAGCCTTGAGCCCAAATATACTGATAATAGAGTCTAACACTGTAACTGCTAACGGTTAAACTCTATAAGATGCACGATGTTCCTCACAGCAGTGAAATAATGTCTGTCTGGGTTTCTGACCTTTTAATGGCATGCTTTGCCTGGCTAGTGGAAACAAATGACCAAATACTTGAAACTAGTTATGTAAGAAAGTTATGACGAAAAAACATTTGGTAAATGTTTAACTCTTTTAGTCTCCATAGAGCTGTGAAGTTTTACAACCCTAATGCGTAGCATTGAAATTAATCTTTTAGGCGATAAGTCACAATCACTTTTATCTGGAAAATACATTTTAGACTTCTTTTTCACAAAAAAGAAAGTTTGACATCTCACATAAACAGCTCTGCAAATAAAAGATTAGGTTCTAGTAAGTGCTGGGCGACAGCAACTTAAAACACAGCAAATTACTCCCTTAACATCATCCAGGCAGGAATACAACAGTTGTTGGAAAAAGTAATCTGCCATATTCCTTTACTGCTGTGATGCTGTAAAGTTTTACTCATGAGATGGCTCATCTGACAGGCAACACATTGTTCCAAAGGGAAACTAACTGCCAGCTGCAGGAAGGGAAAGAAATCAAATGTTTTTATTTCACTGGTATTACGAGGCAAACTTAACTCTCAGTCGCTTTCGTAATGACATGTGGCATGTAAAATAATCTACCAAGGGGCCAATAATCATAACTACGAGCTCTGCTACTTGAAGGAAATCAAACACTCAACACTTTGAAGTATTCTGTCCTCATTAAGCTGCAGGAAGAAAGTTGCTGGACTTATTGTTCCATTTTAGCAGTGAACAGTAGTCATTTTGGAACAGAATTGGATTAATGTGTATTTGTTTAAGCTGCCACACTGAAGGCAAATCTAAATATTTTACCAAGGTTTGGATTTGAGTTAGTTTTCCTCATTGTGCCGTTTCAGTTTAAGATTGCGAAAAAAAAAAAATTGTTCACAGTTCAACTAAAACAAAAAAAAAAAAAAAAAAAAAAATT
>SSNP01000011.1:1518874-1559287 GCA_006937955.1 Pachypanchax playfairii
AAAAAAAAAAAAAAAAAAAAAAAAAAAATTCAAAGTTAATGCAGTGAAACCCCTCTAAAACATGCAGGAATACTAACCTGGGGTTATGAGACCTCCAACCTTCCCGCCCCAAAAAAAACAAAAATCTAAAAAAATAAAAAAGGCCTGCTGATATACAGCCAAATTATGATCTCAACACTGTAGGAAAGTTGCAGCCTGTGCTGAGAGGATACTGAGTGCACATGTGTTAGTTTAGAGGTGCAGACTTATTAAGCTTGTCTTGTTTCCTGATGTGGTCTAAGAAATGCCTTATTGCTCTCCAAGAGCCATGTTTAGGTTGCAGCTGTAAACATTTTGCAGCCAGATTTCTCTACAACTCATGGTTCTTTATTGAAAAAAAAAAGAAAAAAAACTCTTGAAGAATTTGCTCATTAACTAGAACGCTGGAAATCCCATTACATCACTGAAAGCTGCTGAATACAGTAAACTAAAGGTTTATATTACAGTTTTAGCATCAACAGCTTGATAACATAAAGCTGTTATTTGAGCCTCAAGTTGAAGAGGTAACAGCTGAAATGATGCTTTACCTTGGTAGCTAAACCACCACACAACATCATTTGAAATCCATTATCTCATTCAGTGGAAAAGCAAGTCCTGTTTTTGTGATTGGTTTGGTTTTTTCCTGTGAGACTGGGGTCTGCCATTGAAATAAAGGCAGGGAGCATGCTTTAATCTGGAAAATATTATCAGGGGTGGAAGAACATGAGAAACAATAACAGTAGGAGGATTCCTCCTCCATTCTCTGGGTTCTGTGATTCAGAGATATGCTTTAGTCTGCAGTTTCAGCTCACCGCAGCCACCCGCTAAGCCCCCATCCTATCCTGCTCCTTTTCCATCTCCCTCTTAAGTGGCCTTTTGTCCTGGCCAACACGAGGTAGAATGGCTGCAGCAGAAGTCCCACAGGTAATGCTTTTTTAGAGTGAGTCTTCACTTTAATAAGCTCTGCTTTCCCCAAGCCATTTGAAAGATTAACGTGCAGATCAGCTTTGAGTTGTCGACAATCCTCCTGCAAGTACAAATGTAGGAAGAAGACTGCGTTGTGCCAGCACTGCATGGAAAACTTCCCCCATTCATTCAAAATCTTGTTCTTCACACATGGAGGAGTAATCAAAACAAATGGTGCAAGTAGCTCTTCCTTCAGTGCAGGATGAGTCCCTTCTGCTTATGACATTGAGTGAATCGGAGCTTTCCGGCTCCTGATTAGCTTCTGTTTTCACAGAGGAAACTATAACAGATGATTTGCAAGCTGTTTTATACAAACATCACCTCAGGGTAAGGGAAAAAAAATCAATGTTCTCTTCTGTATTACTTTAAAATATCTAATTCTATTGAGGGAGACGAAGATGTAACAGCCTTACACAGGATGTCTCCATAAGAATGACTCCATAGTTAGATTATACAGACCTTAACAGCCTTAACATGCAAACCAACATGTGAGTTTGACTTCAGCAAAATTTCTCCACATGCAACACTGGTAGATTGTTTAACCAAGGATGATCAAGGTCAGTCAGGAGCATCAAAGTATAACTGTGTTGACATGGTCTGTTGTCCAGCTCTGTAGTACTGATAAAGATTCTCACACACAAGCCAAATAAACTCCAAATATAAAGTTTCTTTAAAAATAACAACATCAAGTTCTTGTTGCCATTTTACAACTTTGCATTGGGTTCTAAGTACTAACAAAAAGGTAAACAATATAAAACAGGTAAACATGTTTATTGAAATTGATGCTTACTGTAATTATGATGTTTAGGACTCATTAACTCTGAAGGTAATTAGTTTCATCTCACTGGTCAATTACCATGTTTCAGATTATTTGAAGTGTTTTGGATTTTGATTGTTTTCATGTTCTGATGGAAGGAGGATCCAGGCACCCCATGTAGGAGAAGAAGACAAGAAGATGAGGTAGACACTGGGTATGAAGATGACTAAATGCAAAAAGACTTCTCTATAAGTGATGTTTCATATATGAAGACCAAGTATGACAATCTGGCACTGGAGTGTGTCTTCAGCCTAGTTTAAGTGTTAGATGAGTGAGGATTCCTGATGAGCTGCTTGTGTGGTACCATTGTGCTGTGCACAGAACACCTCGCTAATGGCTTACAGCTCCAAACAAAGGGAGATAGAGACGACGGGAGGAAGAAAGAGAGACAGTAGGGAAAAGAGAGGGGGGACACCAGTCCTGAAATCCTAACAGCACCTGTCATTAAAACCAGTAATAATAAACCTCCTCTCATCTTGTATTAAAATGGTATACTGGTATTAAGATTATGGCTTCAGTCATACGCTCATCCTCAGACACAGAGCTTTACAACAGAATCAGTACATTGAATGTCTTTGATGTTTAACATTTTGTTAAAACTCTTTTTTGTGGCTAATTTCAGCAGGAACTGTTTTTTGTTACTAAGCTTACTTGAAGCACACTAAAGTTTAGTATTTGGGGAAATCTGTTTATTTACTTTGTGGCTGGAAGACAGAGGACTCATAACCCAACTGGTTGAGTCACATAAGTCAGTGCTGTATGACCATCACCCCCCACCTCCCCCGCTTTCCCCACATCCACATGCTCGTTTCGTTTTCTTCTTGTAATTCTGTTCTTTCTTCATGCAGACAGATTTTATCACTGCTATTTATTGGAGGCATTTTGTCCAGGAACTTTTTTTATTTTGGGGTTGAGGGGGTAATAGGGAAATTATTTTTGGTGCTCAAACTGTATAGAAACCTCTAGTGTGTCCTTTGCAGCTCTTATTTTGGTGAGATCTGTAGTATGAACAGTCACTAATATGTGTTTTTGTGTTTATTTTACTGTTTTCATATAGGTATTTAGTGGATAAAAAAAATTAGATGAAGTAGTGGGTGGAAAAAAGCAAATATTTCTGTTAGTGATAGAAGATAAAGGAAAACAACAACAAAAAAAAAAACATACATGTACATAAACCTGCAGTCTTTATGTTTCATGTTATTATTTTTATTGCAATATTTTCGTTAATGTTCTTTTTAATGTGTGTTCTTACAGTACCCAGAGCTTGAGGGTCAGGCTTTAGTTCACATGCTGTCAAAGTCTCACTATGGTCACATTCATCTCAGTCACTATAGTGGCAGGAACTCACATTGACAGGTAATTCTTTGTGTATCCTCTCATTGAAAGCGGATGAACTGATTCCAGCCACCACTCTTTGGCAGTCCAACATCTTTGCACGAAGATTGTGAATCACAACAGTTTTGAAACCTTGTTATGGCCCAACACAGACTCATTGTGTAAGTTTTTCCTTTAATTTGTCACCTTAAATCAACACCCCAAACTGTGGAGAATAGAAGAAATGTATAAAATGGTCTGCCATGACATTCATTTACAAAGTGCTTTGGAACTCTTTGGCAGGACTAATGATTAGTCTAACACGTTTAAATCTTCGACAGGATTGGCAAGAATCAGTATTTACAGCAGGGTCAGTATTCATGATGGGGTCATGCAAACAGACATGCTTTGTTAACACACAGAGATGGAAATAGAAACACATGACTGAGTTTGGACACATAAACTACAGCCAGAACTCCCTGAGAGTACTTAAAGTCAGTGGTTCCCTTTCAGAAAAGCTGCTCATTAAGTGTGATTTTTTTTTTTTTTTTACTGAAAAGCAAAAAAATGAATTCAGTAAAATAAAACACATGATTCATGACTAGATTTTGATTTGTGAGGTTTACTAGATCATTGCATACAATGTTTTATGGTGCCAATGCACTAAGATGGGGAAAAATATGCTGTTCATTAATAAGCCAGTGAATGGGATGTTAAAATTTGATGTTGAGCCACAGTTTATAGAGGTAAATGATATAAAGACTGAGTATGCCACCTGACTGAGGACTGCAGCTGTGCAATAAGACAGTATGCACCACCTACTGGATGATGGAGACTTGCTGAGTAAGTGAGCTTATGACTTAAATTAATTGTGTGGTTTGCTATATTAAACCTCTCTGCAAACTGGGCTTACAGAAATCTGCTGCTGATGGTTCATGATAAAAGAGCTCCGTTTGATTACAGCAAAAACTCCAAGGCTCTGCACAGTCATTTTATATGCCATCATGTTACATTTGGACCTCTTCATATGTAGTATCCACAGAAAAAAGTGCATCTGTCCTTTTCCAGCACAAAAAGTTACACATTTACTTTGAACTTGTAGCTCAGACCTTTTTTTTGTTTGTTATTCTGTACTGTTTCCATTTCCTTCTTAACCTTCGGAAGGTTTTACTTTGGATTCTTTCCAAATGATGTAAAAGAAGTCCAGACTCCCTAAATATGTCTGAAAACTATATGTCAATGTTTAAGCACCCATAAGGTAGCTGAACACTGATTTTTGAATTAATTGTTCTAATGTCTGATGTCTAAGGTCTTCTTCAGGTTACTGATGTTAAGTTTTTCTCAGTGCTTTAATATAATGGTGGTAGATGTTCAATAAAACCACATTTTTCTGGTGTATTTATTTAGCAAGAAGGTTGTAACAGTATAAAAGGGTTGAAAAATATGATTGAGGAAGAGATCAGAGCTGGCTGCCTGTTGCTCTGAGAGATGAGCGGCGGGCAGTTCTCATCGCTTCAGGGTCATCTCACATATAGGTTTACCAGGTGTAGAACTGTAGAATGTAGAAATGAATTGCAGCTAGTGTTACACAGCTTTTTGCTGTTACAGCTCTATGTGCTGTAAGCGAGTGACGGTAGAGATTTCCAACCGATGGAAAAAAGAAACAGTTACAGATGGACAACCAACAGATCCAACTGCTGTGCAAAACGCAACACGGACTTCCTAATGTTACTTCCAGCGAAGGTATTGCTGGTGACAGATAACTGTATGATGTATGATGAGTGAACTGAAGACCAGACCACACATGCTCTCAACATCAGGCTAATGAAGTTTGAAAGTAACCCTGTTCCTCTGGATCCTCATCCGTTGCATATTTACTGGTCTCATTTGGTGGTTACAGCAACCGTCGGGGCGAGCTTGACAACATCCTGAGCCAGCCCCATTCTTTCCACTCGGATCATAAAACTCCAAATTTTCCTTCCAACAGAAGGTCCTTGTAGGACCAGCCATCAAGCACATGGATTCTGGACGGTAATGACATGGGTAACTGATCACACACTTTCCAATCCACATCAGAGATAAAATCATGTATATTGAAGTTGTAAAAAAAAACAGTATATTCTGTTTCATTCTACAACCTGAGCGATACCAAATGAAACCCGATCAAGCATTTTATAAAAGTAAGGTTCTCAAGCAAAGAGAGAACCATGTTTGTACCTCCTTGCTGTCATTAGGCCCTCTATTCTCATCTCTTCTCAACAGCTACCTGTTAAAATATTCATTTTTCTAATGTGTGTAGTTGCATTTAATTATATGATACTTAAAATAAAACATCCAGATTTTGTACCAGTCAGTAGAGGAACCTTCAGAAAAAAACTGTTTGGGGAATCTGTTTTATCACCGTTTGAATGTATTTCTTGGAAAACCATTTTATTATTTAGTGAGTAATTTGTCCAATTTTTTTATGAGTGATTAAAAAAATAGTTATATTTTTTGTTCTAGAAAGTATGTGTGAAAACATCTGCAGATGGAAAAATACATCATTTACACAACAGTTTATTTTATTAAAGGAAAGGCTTTTTAAAGGATCACAAATTATTGCAATGCATTTAAGTTCTGTAAGTTATCCTACTGTAAGTCCATTTCATGTAAACTTTTTTGGAATGTGCCAGAAAATTTCATGATTAAATGCAACTAGATTAAAAAAAAACATGAATAAAACATAAACTGTATTAAAACTATAGTGGAATATCTGAAACCCACAGAATAATAATAAAATTGACTTTTGTGTTTCAAACCTCTAAATACAGTCATGCAACCGGTCAGTTCTCTCAGCATTACCAACACAGGAGACCATCTGTGAAACCTTTCACCCGTTTCACCCAATGCTGACTGTTTCAGCATGGGAGGAACATTTTCCCCCTGACATTTTTATGATCCGGTGTTCCTCCACCTGCTGAAGATTTAAAGATGGAAAAAGAACTAATCACTCCAACAACACTGTGGTTTTGAATGACACTTAATGGGTCTCTGAAAATACCGTCATGCACTCACCAGTTGGCCTCTGAACCATGAAAGCTGAAGTTTAATCACATTTACTTTGATCAGAGATCTCCTTCAGGGATTAGATTGCCCATTGAGCAACTAATCTTTTAATCTCGACCAATTTTGTACATTATGAAATTAATTTGTCCACTTCTTGCCTGTCCACAACCATCTGCCAGGAATCTGGTTCCTTAAAGCCAGTTTTTACATTCTTCGTTTATCCTCAGGGGAAACGTTGAATATGTTCTATTCACTAAAAACTAAACTGACAAAGGAACCAAAAAAACAGCTGTCTGCTTTTAAATACTGAATCACACGATCCATGCAAAAAAAAAAAAAAATCATGAAGGGGAAAGGAAAATAATCTGTTATGTAATATCCTCTAAACTATGCTTACTGTGGTTACGAGGCTGTTTGTTGTAAACATGAAAAATTACAGTTGGCTTTTGACTTACAACATTAGCTCATAGCAATTTTGCAGATTTCATAAAACGAGACTATAGACGTTTTAAACAGCAACTGACAAGGAAGAAATAAAGAAAAAAAACTTTTGCAGTTTCTCAGTCTGATTTGATGTGGTAAGTCTTTCACATGAATATTCCCCCAAAATTTATCTATGACAGTTTTAAGACAAAACGCTCACTTAAAAAACACATGGATGTAAAATGCTCACTAACCTGGTTATTCACAGACACACTGAAGCCAAAATTGGCATCTATTCAATTAAAAATGGATAAATATGTTAGAACTCAGCTGTGGTCACAACAACTGGATCATGACTCCCCCCCCCCAAAAAAAACCAAATGGCTGACTTAGCAACCTCCATGGTGTGACAAGGCTGAGCCCCTCCTTTCCACCAGATGCATAATCGACGTGGCATTTTTGCTCGCGAAGGCGTTCTATCCAGCGCTGCTTCGCTTCCAGTGAAAACTGTCCCATTGACTTTAAAGGCGGCTATTAGCCGCGTCTTATGCTTAACTGATGTTACTCGCCCGTTACTTGTCCGGTGAAAAGGAAGGGTTATATCACATGTAAAAATCAAACCATTTTCTTTAAATCTATTTCATATGAGCAGTTTTCAGTCACTATAACCCCTCCTTTCCACCGGATGTGTCAGCAGCAGTACTGCAGTAGCACGTCATACACAGCTGATAGATACCGCTGTAGTCAATAGAACCCATTCCACCGCATCCGTCAGCAGCACGAGTCGAACGCGTCTCAGGAGCGACATCTCGCGGCACATACACGCCGGTTCTATTTTTTACGCGCTACGCGTCTGAAACGCGTCACAAATTCGATATTTTGGAAAAGGGGAAGACGTCTGGCTTGAAGATCGAGGTTGGAAAAAAGTTGAAAAACAGTTTGATTGAGGTGTGGTGAAGCAGAGACAACTGCTGAACAATGGCACTCCACTACTGGGTTTTGTAGACCCCCGCTGTAAACTTTTTCAAAACCGAAATACGCTCCGAGGGAGCCCTCTGGATCTTTAAATGTCCTTCATATTTACATAAAACGGACGGAACATAAAACACAAACCTTTTGGAGCCATGTTATAGTTTTTTTCTGCTTGTTGTTGTGTATACTGACGAAGTCACGCGTGATTTTGCTAATCTCGCGTGACTTCGTGCTCTTTCTTTGCTACGCGAGCGAGACGTGCTGCTGCAGTAACGTGCTGCTGACACATCCGGTGGAAAGGAGGGGTCACTGTCCTCCACTAAGAAATACACTCAGCTGTAAAATATCTAGTATAAATAGTCAAACCACTCACATGCCTTCAATTAAACAATCAACCATCATTGGAGGTAATTAAGTTACGGAAATGCTAGTTCCATTTAAAAGTGATGTAGCAGAAACTCTACTAATTTCTTCCTCATACTATTTATATGCAGCCCAGCGTTTCAGACTTTACTCAACACAGTAGTAAACATTTAAAAGTTGGTACCCATCTGTAAACTATTTATATTTATACTCCATAAGGGAGAATCACACATCCTGAGGATCGTAAAACAAGTTCCTCAGCAAAATGTGATTTTTTTCTTCACTAACACAAATCTCCCATAAAACACTGAGGTAAATGTTTGTGCAAACGTTAAACACGTAACTGAGTAATAAACTACAGCATGAAAAGATGATTCGTTTAAGGTGTGGCAGTTTGAAACTCAATTTTATTTTTCAGAGCAGGAAAAAAAAAGGCGAAAACCAAAATTATAAGAGACCCATTTCCCATCTGGTGTGAGTACAAGCTACAAACACCAGAGCTATTTCATTTGCATAAACACAAAACAGCTACAAGGAATTCAAATATATATTGAAACTGTCATGTAGTTTAGTTCTCTGATGTTTTTACAACCTGCACGCAGAGCAAAACTGTGGAGGAAAGAATGAAAAAATAGACAATAGATGACCGTGTGGACACACCCCTTCTCTCTTATTAAAAACAGGAAGACACAACAGGAACTGACAGACAACATGACCAGAAACCAAGACTTTGCATGAGAAATTTCTTGATCTCTGGCATCGCTGTCAATGCTCCACGTTAACATCGATGTGTTTCATATCCTCTTGACTGCCAAAACACATGGGCTAGAATTTGTAAAAGTAATGATGTAATCACCTCCTTGCCAGATTTAGTTTAACACACAGACATCCAGCTTGTTTCAGAAATCTTACCTCCAGGCTAAAAACATGAGTCTGCAGTTGCAGAACCAGACCAGGTCTTAGTCGAGCACCTGGACTACCTAGCTTTCACGACCAATTAAGACCTGATCAGTGAAATGCCACTGCTGTCCTAAACACCACCACAACCACCACCCCACTCCAAAAAAGTGTAACCCTGGCCAGAAATAGAGGTGCTGGTGAACCAGTGGCAAGGGGGCAGGGGGTTAGAAATTTGAGCTCTGTGTGAAGTGTGTGTGTGTGTGCACATGTTGTGTGTTGCTTGTGGATCTCCTTTGTACAACGAGGAGGAGGGGTGGAGATAGACGGCTGCTGTTTTAAACGAAGAATGTGTTCATTTTCAAGGAGGGTGGGGGGGGGAGGTCTCCGAGAGCATTTTTCATCATTTAAAAACACCAAAGACGGGAGAGTGAGAGAGGTGCAGCTGAGAGAGAGACAACCTCCAAGAGCCGTGAGGCAGAAATGATGGATTTAGCTCACAGAAAAGTGACAGTCTTCTCCTAACGGGCCACAGGCAGTCCACAACCTGCTCTGGACTCACGCAGTTTCCAGGGATATTACCTCCACCATCAACATAAAAAAAAGGTACCACTTGTTTCCTCACAGATTTCAAACTTTTCAGGAGGATTTTGAAACAACTTTGAATGTTTGCCAGAGTATTTTGGGGAGGTTGGGCTTCTGTTGAGTAAATGACAGTGTTTTAATAACAGACTTCTTCATTGTTGGAATGGACTAAAGTGGCAAAAAGTGAGTGACTGGACGGGTAGAGAACAGAACAGGAGAAGGAAGCGCATGGCTGAAACTTTCCCACCTGCGATGACTTTCTACCAGGAGAAACTTTAAACAACTCTTGCTGGAGAGCAAAACAACTAAAGGATTCTCATCATCAGCACTGTGCAGTTATCTTGTAAGCATAATTGTTCTCTTATATTTATCTCATATACTGTTTTATCTGGTAGAAGCATTATATTTTGTTAAACATTAAATAAATTAACTACAGTGATTTATTATAATTATACGGGAAAAATCATGTTATTGGTTGTTCTGACTAGATGTTTATTATAGACTTTGATTGACATCTTGTGTTGGAGTATGAAGTCACTTTTTGGCTGTTTGATCAGAAACTGCTGAACTCCACAAAAGGATTTTGAGTCATCTTAAACACACCACTTGTCATGCAGCATCTGTTATCCGACTCAACATTTAGTGCCAGAGGCTTATTCTACTTTACAATGAGCAGCTGGATTGATTTTGATTAATGCATTTGGCCAAGGCGGTTTCATTTAGCACAAAGGGTTGGCAAAAATTAGATTTCTATGATTGTGATTTATAAAAAAAAAAACAGCTTGTCAAAAAAAAAACTCTCTAAGTGCACATCAAAGTGGGGAATCAACAAGATTTTCCAAAATGTCATTTTCAGTTAGATTCTTGGATGATATATGCTTCGTTTTCTAAAAGAAGTCATTCACATCTAATAAGCAAAAAAGAAGAAGAGGAAAAAAAAAAGAAAACCTTATCATGGCAAGCAGCAGCTTCAGGATGTTCCCCTTGAAGCACAAGGACAGGGACGCGGGCAGCTGAATCCCCTCTTTGTTACTGTTGCCAGAGTGGTGTTTGGATAGGAGGGTTTGAGGTACAATGCTGGTACTTATCAAAACAAGTTCCCAAGACCCTCTGCCTCTATATGTGAGCTACAGAAGACTTCCTGCAAAAATAAGTGAACCAAAATTTGAACACTAACTTAAACGTTCCCTCTTTTTGGACAGATAAAACAAAACATTGGTTAAAAGAATGACCTGATCCTTACTTTATCTCAGCAAACTAACTTTGATTCTGATCCAACACATACTAGATGTGATGTAGGACTGCACTCTAAGCAGAACTGTCACTAATTTGAACATGGAGCACAAAGCTGTACTGCACCTCATCTTATTTTTGGCTGCTGACAAATGAGGTTCTGTGTAGTTGTTTTGGGATCTCCTGTTGTTGATGATGTGATTGTAAAGCATTCAAACAGAAAGTAGGACAACGGGACTAAACTGGGTCAGTAGATGTGTCTTATAGGTACGGTGGAGATGAAAGAGGGGGTGGTGGTCCTCCGTGCAGAGGGTCTGTCTGCCATTGCCACTGACTCCCCTTGTGAGTATGGCAGCTCACTCTAATGAGGTGACGAAGAATGTGAGGAATGCCATGCTCAGGCTGAAATGAGAGGGGCTGCATGGGTGAAAGATATGAACCAGTCTGAGCGAGACTGCCCACCTTCTAATTAATAAGTGCTGAGCATGACCGAAAAAGTTTGAAGCAACACAATACCCTTCGCCCCTGCACCAACCTCTAATAAATCCACAGTGAGGAGTCATATAAACACAGACCTATCACCTGAAGACAGTTTAACCAAAACATGTTGGTGTGAAGCAGACATTAGAGGGATGGTCACATTTTTAAACTATGTATCTGGCTGTGAATTATGAATATCTTAGCTAGAAAACTCATTGAACCGGTTCAGTTTGGAGAAATATAGATTTAATCTGATCACGTGGGTAAGAGCGGAGCAAAGATTTAAAATGCACCTGTTGAGATTGAAGGTATGATTTGCTTTACGCCCTGCACAGGTTAGCTGTTAGCTTGGTGATCCAGTATGAACTAATCTTTGTTTTTCCAAACTGCGCCAGCCACTTTAAACCTCTTTAAGTAATTACCTTAGCAGATCTGCCAAGTGCACTTCAATTAGGAGCAATTCACTGTGCATCATTTAGATGTCTTTAAGAAATAAGTAGATCAGTTGTATATGACTTTTCAACACTACAGTAACTGGCTGATCAGTAGCAGCTTGTTGGAACAAACTAATTGTCGCGCAGTAAAGAGAGATAGTGCTTATTAACAGTTAAAGAAGGAGGTAAAGGTTTCCTGTTGTTCCCTCTGGCAGACTCTGGATGTTTTTAATAACAGGTTGTCTCTGCTTTGGGCAGATGGGACTCTCATAGTCCCTGGAGGAACGAGTCAGCAAGTGTTTTTATTTGAAAATAACATGAAAAAAAAAATCGCAGACATGTCTATACCACAAACACATATTTCATCACAAGCTGCAAACAGTTTCCCCTCAGCTTTGAAGTGTAGAAATGCCTGAAGCAGGAGATTCCAGGCAAACAATGTCCAAATTGGGACTCATCAACCGGAGGGGGAAAAAAAAAAAGCATTTTGTGGAGACAAACTCATAATCCAGGGAAGAAACCACAAGAGCCACGAGCCAAGTACAATCAACATGTTACATAAAACAGAACTTCAATTATCCCGTGTGTTTTTGTTTGTGTGCTATTGTTAGTGATTACTTTAGCTAATAGTCTATGACTCTTAAGAGTTATTTCCATGATAACTACGGGTGTAATTACAGTGGTATAAAACAAGCATCAATCATTTGCAGTGGTGACATCACAGGGTGAAGGCGCTGTCGGCGGTTTAAAAAGTATGTGGCCCCAAAAGGTAGCGTCATACTAAATAAAAAAAAAAAATCTCTCTACTACGATTTATTTATTTATTTGTTTATTGTAATTAGAGTTACATCTCAGTTAAGGATTGTTTGTAGAATCTGTTTTAACAAAAAGACAAGTAACAATCAGATTTTCTTCTAATCTGCCTTGCAAGAACAAGATTTGGCAAATTTAGTTTCCATGCAAGACATTTATTTTAGCAGGTTTTGACAGACATTTTGTTGTAAATGGATACATGCAGTGGGGTTGATTGTGTCGATTGAAAAGCGATATTTCTCTTATCCCGATTCTGAAGTGTTGCTTGCGTGCTTTACCGGATTAAAAACGACAAAAGCATTTCTGGATTTATGTCATGTTTTGAGCATAACAATATATGCTGGATTATCTTTCAGAAAGGCGTGAAAAAACGTGAGAAAGAGTTACATGGGTTGACAAGCCTTACACAGTAATTATGGGGTTAGACATGGTCCTTCATGACTGAACACCTGAAGTGGTGTTACACAGGAAACCGTTGTAGTCCAACATACAGAACCTTTCACTTAAGGTGCCCCGGAAATTAATTGCCTCGTTATACTTGCAGAACATTTAAGATGGTTAATCTATTAAATAAAAACAAATGAAAATAACTTTTCATTAAAATATTAAAATGTTAGAACTGATTCAGGATATTACTATCTAGCATAACTGGAATTATGTTTTACAGCAATGCCTGTTCTTCATGATCTCACAAGGATAACATGATACACAAATAATAGTCATCCTTCCTCTTTTGGAAGGCGCTGTGGACAGGACTGATGCAATCAACATTTAAAAGTGTCTTGCATCATCTGGTGATGTCTCAGTTTTTCCATAAGCAAACTCGTCCAGGCCAGTGAACAAATAGGAATGTGCGTGTGTAAAGGACAGGCTGTAGCAACTGCCCAAATAGAACCTGAGACAACATAGGAAACTGCACCAAACACTCTCCTAACAACACTGATTAGAAACTAATAAAAAAAAAACTCCATGTTGTCCGAGTTCTTAATTTTCCTGTTTTTCAAACTAAGCATGTCACCCTGATAAACTAAGTATGCTCAAGGTATCACGTTTCTTTTCAGTATTATTAAGCACAATGTCACCACAGTGACATTTCCTGTGACAGAAAGTGATAGCAGCCATGGTAACACAAGGCAAAGTATTTTCCTTAGGATTACCATGGGATTTTATCTTTTTTTTTTCTGGTTGCTCAACTCTTTGAAATTTACAACCTGACAAGGTTTAGATTGTCATGCATGGTATTTCCATGTCTGGCTGTTCACGGCAATTAATAAAAGAATGCACGGATACATTCTGACAGATAACCTTCTGCTTCCAATAATCCGTTTGCTCATGTCAAAATGAGGATCTTGCTGATTTCTGAAAGCTTTCAAAAGTAAAAGTGAAAAAAAGAGAACTGCTCATTGAAGTTGCAGGAAATTGGTATCCTTGGGCAGTTAAAAGAACAATAAAAACACTGAGTATCACAATGTATTTATTTCTCAACAAGGGCAATGTCCTGTTTGTTTGTTAGGGCGGGACTTAAAAGGTGCTGCTTGTTTTGATTTGGCTTCAAATTGAAGGTTATATTCCTGGGTTACATCCTGTATGAAGAATGTACTTCCTTCCCTGTGTGACTTCTTCTGGTGATTTTATGCAACATCTGATGCAAAATCTAAAAAAAACCAAAAACTTTAGGTAGTTTATTACAATGAAACAGTCATGCTACTGAGTCACATGGTAAAATTACAGACAATCCCGCAGAAGCGAAGAAGGTCTGTTATTCTCAATAATGATCATCATTAATGCAGATATTGCATTTTCATCTAAACATGCTCAACTTTGGAATCAATCTGCAGCATCACAGCACGCAACTCAAGTGTACCCCCCCCCCAATCAAATCTGATTAGGCCAATATGCTAGTCGTCTTTTTTCTAACAAAATCTTTTTGAAGGTACTGTGATGTGATTCTGTAATCTTACAAATCCTTTTGTTCAAGTCTAGTCTTTTTTTTTTTTAATTACTTTGTTTTTTCATGTAATAACAATAAACTGAAGGTTTTTTTTATGTTGCCTCTCCAGTTTATGAACTGAGGGTGAAAAATCTGTCGAAGCACCTCAAATGTCCTAAAATAATAAACTTTTGACATGTAGTGTATAGATATTCATGTACACATTTTTTGCACTTCTGAAACATTTAACTGGCAAACTGAATAAATCTGTAAGATGCAAAAACTTTAAAATTAAAATCACAATATAACCATTTGCTTTCTGCTTTTTCTTATATATTCTCTTCAGGCTTTGGTGGTTTGGACACTAACTCATGGAGCCCCCTTTAATAGTCCTGCTGGGGGTCCTTCTAGTTTATGGACTAGTCTGTGGAGTCCAGAAGACACAAGGGAGTCTGTCGGGCAGCCGCTATGGCAGGGAAAAGACCCAAGAATTTGGGAGCAGTGAGGACACTCTAGAAGGAGAGTTTCTGTATGCTAGGAGAAGCAAACGTGCTCCTGTTGACCAACCACAGGACAAGTGCTCCTACACTTTCATTGTGCCTCAACAAAAAGTGACTGGAGCTATTTGTGTAAACTCCAAGGAGCCAGAGGCTTTGTTGGAGAATCGAGTTCAGAAACAAGAGTTAGAGTTGCTGAATGTGGAGCTACAGAAACAGAAGAGACAGATTGAGACTCTACAACAACTAGTAGAAGTAGATGGCGGTATTGTCAATGAGGTGAAGCTTCTGAGGAAGGAGAGCAGAAATATGAACTCGCGGGTCACTCAACTCTACATGCAGCTTCTTCATGAGATTATCAGGAAACGAGACAATGCCCTTGAACTGGCACAGATGGAGAACAAGATTCTGAACCAAACCTCTGAGATGCAGCAGCTTACCAGTCGATACAAAGACCTTGAGCACAAGTACCAGCACTTGGCATCTTTAGCCACAAACCAGTCAACTCTTATTGCCATGCTGGAGGAGCAATGTCAGACTCGACCCCCCCAACGTCATGTTCCAGTCTCCCAACCACGATCTCAGCCCCCTCCACCTTCACCACCTCTTAACAGGCCTTACCAGCCACCAGTTCTTCCACGTAACAACCCAATCAGCAACGAAATCCAGAGTGACCAAAAGTCTGTTCTTCAACCAATGCCTGCTGGCACACACACTCCATCTACGACAGACAAACCTTCAGGTAGATCTAACTAAGTTCAATAAGAACATTTACTGTATTGGTTTTTAAACACCATGCATCTGTTTTTTCCATTTATCCCAATTTAAGTTCTACACAATTGAATTATAAAAGGCCAATAGAACAAAAAAGCTGTTGTCTTGTGTCTTTTTCAGATCAGTATCATCCAGTTACCACAGTTTAACCCTCAAAAGCCTAAAAACATTGACAGGGTATGAGTGTGTACCTAAAGTGACTATTCATCCGGCTCTGAGCTCACTGGTCTTTTGAACACATAGAAAGAGATTTTTAAAGAATATGTGACAGTTGCTTTACATGGTCTATTGCTTTTCTTTTCACAAGAAAACTAGGCTTTGATGGAAAATAATGGAACCACCCTAACATCATTTCCTGACTAAAGAGAGCTATTTCCACTGACATTTTGCTTTAATGCTTACTATCAGAATAGCCACCTTTGAATTGACTGTATGAAAGTAGGCAAGTAGTTTCTTGCCCCCGGTTGTGCGTCTAACATGACCAAAAATTATGCAAACTTTCAACACAAACAGAGAGTTGCATTCCATGCAGGGACACAGAAGAGACAGATGAAAAGGGCAACAAATAGAAAACACAGTACAAAAAGAGGGAGGGGGGGTTTGTGCAAACAAAAGAGATACCCAGGACTGGTGATGTCATTTGTTCCAGTTGCACTATGCAAGAATCAGTTCTATGTTCCACTGAAGAAGCAGACTTTATCAGGCAGAACAGAGCAGGGCAGGGCAGGGCAACACTCTGGCTTGTATCTGCTACATAGAGACATTCCTGACAGTGAATGGATGGCTGAGCACTGGCCAAGAAAAGACATAATGTAGAGTGAATTATGTATAACTAAAACAATATTTAAAGCATAAGTATTATGGGTCTGCTTTTTTGCCATTTACGTGCCTTGTCAATGTTTAATCCCTTGCAAACTTTGGATACACTTCCATCTAAATGTACAACTCTCATTACATTTACCCTTATTTACCCTCACTGTATTTAAACACTCTCTAATGGATGCCAGTTGGCTAACTACACATGTTTAAATTCTTGAAAACTGAAACACTCTCAAAACAAATTGTTGCCAGAGAGCCAGTTGTCTTTCTGCTTTTTCCAAATCAGCCATTATCCCGGATAAAAATCAAGTTGGCCCACGCTAGCAGGTTTCAGTGATTTGCACCATTAATCCAGTAATAATACTGACCTTCCACAAAATGTATTAAACATCTGTACCTTTAATACTACCATTTGAAAATATGTGGTGTAAAATTTCCACTTATGTCGCAAAATAATCTGTAATTCCCAAAATCTTTTGTAAAATCTGAAATGACCGGAGTGTTGGTAAATTAATGAGGCATAAAATGCAAATTTATGTGTTATCATTAATTTAGTCCAGGAGCCTAATAAAATAACTCTAAAAGGGACACACAAATTGAAAATGATGTATTGACAGAAAAGGTAATTATTGAAAATACATAGTAAATGATGGAAACATGTTGGTTACTGTTTCAACATATAGTAGTTAGGATTCCCTTTGCCCTTACCAGTGTTTCTTTTGGCTGTACAGTCTGGCAGCCATTTCCCTCATGAGAGAAGCAGCCAAAGCCAATTTTAATGCTACAGAACACTTCTACTGAAAAATGGTGTTTCTTTTGTGAGAATATAATATTTCTAACACTGTGACTTGTTTCTTTTTAACAGCCACTGTTTAAGTTTCCTTGTCATCTGCCTGTCTAGGCCCATTCAGGGATTGTCTGCAGGCTCTGGAAGATGGCCAGACGGTAAACGGCATGTACCTGGTGAAGCCAGAAAATACCAACGGCCTCATGCAAGTGTGGTGTGATCAGCGACATGATCCAGGTGGCTGGACGGTTATCCAGAGGAGGTTGGACGGCTCTGTCAACTTTTTCAGGAACTGGGAGACATACAAGGTGCAACAGCTTCACACCAAATCAACAACCTCATAGTTTGAAAGGAAGGCGGTGGCTTATTTAAGGTGCTTTGACACCAACCAGATGTGGACAGCCAAATAAAAGATTACTGTTGAGCTTTAAAGCATCTGTTGTACTCTGAATTGGAAACTGCTTCAGTTACAGACTTTTTTCCGTAATGATTCCAGCAATACTCTCCTGTAAAATGACCTTGCAGTAAAATACGAGTATGATGGGAATATAAGTCACACTGGCTAATTGTGTATACATTTCTAAAGTGCAAGAGAAAGATGTTTTTGTTCATTTTTTACATGTGTTTAAAGTGTGTGTAATGGCTTTTCTTCCATGAAAAACTATTTTCCTTATCTCTTGAATGGGAAACCCTGACCGCATGCACAGGGAAAACATTTACAATTCACAGGGGCCTTGATTACATCTTTACTTTGGGCAGCAAATGAAATGTTTGCAAAAACCTTCAAACCTCATGAAACTTCAAGTGATATTTGTACACTGTTCAAAATAAATGTTTCCATGATTTTAGTTCCCATGAACTAACTTAGGGTGTGAGACAAGTCAGATCAAAGTAGTCAGACAACACCGAGTGTGTTGAATGCAGGACATCCCGCTGCACTTCAATAACAAAATAACAGTGGAAACCTGGACAGATGATACGAGCTGTAAACTTGACTCAAACGGTCCATTTACAATAATGTTCCATGGTAGTAAACAAATGAGCTGAAACTCAGAACAACCCCCCGCCACCCACAGCAACTCTTCCCCGAACTCATCCAAAATAAATCAATAAAGCTTTACAGGGAAATAAAGCATTTCCTAATAATTCTGTAAATGTTGTCTTATCTCAGCAAGGATTTGGCAACATTGATGGGGAGTACTGGCTCGGACTGGAAAACATCTACTGGCTGACAAACCAGGGAACCTACAAACTGCTGATCACGCTGGAGGACTGGACTGGCAGGAAGGTGTTTGCAGAGTATGCCAGCTTCAGAGTTGAGTCTGAAGCTGATTTCTACAAACTGAGAGTGGGTCGCTATCATGGCAATGCCGGAGACTCCCTCACCTGGCACAACGGCAAACAGTTCACAACACTGGACAGAGACCATGATACATACACAGGTAAAACCCTCAAAATCCAAATATTGATTGAATAGAATGTCTTTATTGTCATTGTATGCAGTACAACAAAATTAGAGCAATTCTCAGCATCAGTGCAAAAAAATGTAGTTGAAAAAGACACAAAATATCCAAATATTTGCAAAAAATACATATAAAATGTAAAAATGGAGCACAAATTATTATATTAAAGTGTATTGCACATGGGTAGGATATTGCACATTGATTAGAAGAATTGCAAATAACAGGTATTGCACAAAGTTTTTTTTGTGGGCAGTGTTACATTAATGAATCGTGAAGGTGGGAGTTCAGAATGGTTATAGCATATGATAATTCAGTTGCATACTTTTTTGACAGATTGAGATAAATTAATTTACTGTTTTTATGCCTGACTGTTATTTTTATTTTCAAGGAAATTGTGCCCACTACCAGAAGGGAGGTTGGTGGTACAACTCATGTGCTCATTCAAATCTGAATGGAGTTTGGTATCGAGGAGGACACTACCGCAGCCGCTATCAGGATGGAGTCTACTGGGCGGAGTTTAGGGGAGGAGCCTACTCACTCAAAAAAGTAGTAATGATGATCCGCCCCAACCCTAACACCTTCCACTAATCCTCCAAGGAATGTTTACTTAATACATTTCTCCCAAAACAGTAATTTTGCAACATGAAGTGATAATATAGTGAGTCAGAAAACAAAATGAAACATGATGGCCAAGTTTGAAACATCAAGTCTCTCCAACACATGAAAAAAGTTGTGCATCCTCAATCTGTCTAATTGCTTTTATTTTCATTTTTCCATGTGAGACATGTAAGAAGTGCTTATCTCAGGAGTTAGTTAAAATGCTAAGTTAATGTGGCAGTGCTTTCATTTCAGTGAATAACTCTATATAAGGAACCATTTATATTGTATAAAATCAGTCAAAAGCATATAAGGTCGACACAGGAAATGTATCCAGTGACCATTTCATTTTTACTTTCACTTTTATTTTCATTCATCTTTAAAACGTGAAGTTTTCTGGAACCATAAAAATGGTTGTCTTTTATTCCGGCTCATTCTATAATTTAGATCAAAAAGTGCAATAAAAAGTGATGAATCTCTTTAACGCAATCCAAAATCACATAGCAAACATCAGAAAATAATGATGCTGTTTTATGTCATTTTTTAAATTTTAAAGTTTATAAGAAACTAATCTCCGAAATTTGACAAGGTACACAATTTTTAGCTGTTTTTTTTTGTAAACATTTTAAATTGTGAATTTTTTATGCAGGTATTCCCTAGGTCGCTTGTTTAAATCAAGCCTTGTATTTACTGTATAAATGTATTGAGTTGTTGTTGCTGATAAACCCAGCATTATATGCATTTGTACATAAGATATTTGTAAAATATTGTATCAGGCAACATTTTCATTGCAATAAAGTATGTACAGCTTTTGTGTTTTTCTATTTTTCTTTTTTTGTGAGTTGTTTGGTTAAAAAAACAGGTAGCTCACACAGTAGGACACCTGTAAACGTATGGCAAGACATTTTGCAATAGGCACATTGCTGATAATACATTTTTTACAACACTCTGACCATTCTTAAATAATGGCTGTGTATTGATAATAATGCATTCTATATTTAAATGTACCTTCATGAGTCAAAAACAAGGTTAAAATGTATTGTTAGCATAGCTCATTAGCGCCAACACTTGTTGAGAATTCTGCAGCAGGCTCTTATTTGTTCTGGTTGGGCAAGTTTTCAGTAGGTTTGTGCCAAAGTTTGCAAGAATTTGAGCATTTTCATTTTCATATACACAAGAATCTGCCAGGTGATATCTACAGAGAAAAACAAAAATCAAAAGCTCCATAATTTGAAAAAAAACTCAAGTCAAAGTGTTAAAAAAAAATCCACCTAATGCATGTTTTACAATGTTGTTTAAAAGGATTACTTTCAAATGCATTAGAGGCAGAAATAACAGTAAACACGAAGATTAGAGCCACATTACTGTTCCATAACACACCTCAGACAGCAGCAGTGACCACAGCATTTAGGAAACTTGTTTTTAATTATGCCCGAGAGCACAATAACTTCATTATGACTCATAAAAAGATTTCTGCGGCTTTAGTGGGTGGAAATTAAGGGTTTTGATCTCCCAACCCTATCTCAAAGGGACATTTACAACTCACTCTGTACTGCCAACAGTGTCTTTCTTTGGTAGGGCATTTTCAGCACTTAGCACGTATTCATAGGAAAAAACATGCTATTTATGTATACTTTCACCAGTACAAAAAAGCATCAGATAGTCAAATTTGTGTTGTTTGCAAGACACATTTAATGGGAAATATCTATTTATAGACTTGGTGGTACTTGAGTATCAATGGTAGAAAAAAGAAAAGTAACAATCTGCTGATGATGTCTTCCCAAGTGGCAGATAGTGTTGCATTCACAAACAAGTTCTTAAAAACATGGCAACATTTCAAACAAACTTTTGATTATAGTATTTTGTTCAACAGCATTTAGTTTGAGGGGGTATAACATCCTGCTTAGTGCAGTAGATAACTGCAAAATACTCCAGTTTGTGATGCAGGCAGGAAATTTGGCACAAATACTCTTTGAGGTCCACTTTTTTCAAGAAAAAATGCTGGCCATGCAAAATTCCAGGACGGTGACCATTTTTCAAGATGGCTACCATATGCACAGGAAATTCTCCTTCTGCAGCTAAATACTTGAAACAAAGCAGAAAATTAAAGATGTAAACCAAAGTCCTTTGTGTCTAAATTTTTAACATGATTATTCTTTGTAATGTAACACCTCAGTATTTTGGCAACAAGGATCCAAGATATCTGCCATAAAACAAAACACACAAAAAAAAAATACTCACATTTCAGGAAAAATAAACCAGACATACTCATAATTTTTAGATCTATACCTAGGTTTTTGGGATCAACTAATTAGGCAGATATGGTTTTAGATTCCTTGCTCTCATGCAGTCTTCTGAGTCCAAGATGGCTGCCACTATAGTTATGTACCTACTTGCAGAGCCCAGCTTGGGGTGCAGGCTCTCACTTTACTGCTGGGTTCTGCCAACAGCACAATAATTCTAAATGTTCCCAGCAATGTAAGGACACTCAGGACAGGAAGTAGGGGAACTTGACTAGCAAAGCACAAGAGGAATCTATAGTAATTGTAGAATCACCTAAGGTCTCTTGGTGTCCCAACTGGTGTGTAGCACCTAAGAAAGTATATCACCAAGTACAGCTATCCACTCAAACAGGTGAAAAGTTTTTATATCTGACAGATGCAACTTCATAGAGATGTGCAGCTCAGACCCAGTATGTAGCACTTGCACTCCTATGACAGCCTGATTTACAGCCACATTTGGTCAGTTGTTGGCAACTTTCAGTAATGGAAGAGTTGACTGTCCAAAAGACCTGCCGTTCCTTATTAAACCACTATCACTTGATTAATTTAGAAAAGACTGTACTGAACCTACTTTCATCGTACTGAACCTAATTCCATCCTGACAAAGTGAGATGTAGTTTATTTCATTGTAGTGCCTCCACTATCAGGGGTGCAAATTTCTCACACCTGTTGAGCTTGAAGGGCATGTTTGTACTCATAAATCAATACTCAGATGTCATGTTAAGAAGGAGCAGAGTGGGTGCAAAGAATATGCAAGAAACACGACATATACCCAGAAAATCTGGATAGATGTGTTTTAAACTAGATGCAAAATATCATTACGTCTTTATTGGTTTTAATTCAGATTTTTTTCTTTTAATTTCTTCGATCAAATGGACAATAAGAATCCTGCTGCCAAAAAGATATTGTGCTTCAAACATCTAGCTCCAAAGTCAATAGCCTATAGAGTTAGTGTGACTGATGAAATCTGACAGGTTAATAAAACTAATGCATCCAGCAGTCCCCTCCACTAACAGTAGAAACCACCTTTAATTCACTATCTGTCAAAGAGACCTCCGAACACAGGGAAATAACTTAACCCTGCAAAGAAACAAACTATATTAATATTTCATTCTGACACCAGCTGGAAGTTATAGATTTTAAAACTGCTTAGGCAACATCTTTCATCAAAACGATTCCCAGTTATTAGCGTTTAAGCTCACTTGTTCCAAAGTTTTTCATGTAAGCCCAGTGATGCGTGTGATGCCAGCAGGATTAACAACTGCATACATTTATTTTCCCCTGCTGACAGTGGGAAGAAGATCAACGCTATGCTTTTAAAATAGCTCATCAATGCCAAAACACTTATCCCACACAAAACTGACAAACGCTGGCTGTGCAGACAGCACAAAGTAGATCACTTGTCACAGCTCTAGGCAGCCTTATCAGCTCTGCCTTAAGATGGATATGACACTAAATGATTGCTGTACAAAGTCCATCTGATTTTAAGATTTGAAAGCACTTTTAAAATAGTAACTACACCTTATAACCATCTGGCGTCTGCTTTGTCAGTTTTTCTAATAGTAGTAAAACAGACGGCGTTTCATTGTCTCCGTAAACAGAGACCAGAGACTCTTTGGATGCCATGCATGTCTGAGTACTCACCACAGTGGAAAACCTTGAGTAAGGGTGGCCTATTCAGCTCCCAATCCTCAACCGACATGGAAAACCTAGAGTTGACACAACGCTCGCTCAGCACAAGAGCAACCACATTTCCCCAACCTTCAAACCTGGACCTTTAAACTGTCCAGGTTTAAAGGTCTGTACATTTAATAGAAATATTTATCATTTACTTTCCCAATTTTAGTCAAATGGAGTGGAGAGACCACGTAAAGCATATAGAAAACTTAGTCACACATATTCCATGCTTTGATTACGGTGCAAGAAAGCGGCACCCAGCAAGAGACAATTGATGCTAAAATTATAAGTATTATAGTAAGTAATTATAAGTTATAAGCTTAGAAAATAACTCAGTTACACTGAAAGTTCTTAATCAACAGGTCTTAGAATACTTTGATAAAAATGATAAAATAAAATTCCAGCTCTTCCTAATTTCAAACCTTTATTTTCAGACTTTATGACCAAATATGAATTATGTAATTTTTTCACACCAGTGAAAACATCCAGATCTTCATGCAACCCTGTGGAAAGATGCTGATGTGTAGAGTTTAAGAGGCAGGGGACACCCTGGACAGGTTGCCAGTCCATCACAGGGCCACACATAGACAAACAACCATTAACACACACACACACACTCACACCTAGGGACAATTTAGAGTTGCCAATTAACCTCTTACATGTTTTTGGACTGTGGGAGGAAGTTGGAGTCCCTGAAGAAAACCCATACATGTACAGGGAGAACATGCAAACTCTATGCAGAAAGGCCCCAGCCCGGATTCGAACCCAGGACTATTCGTTTTTAAATATATTTAATTTGTTTTTTAACTATCTTCAGCACATAATTAATAAGGTTCATTTAATTTATTATTAATTAATTAATTAACTTATTTGTATTTATTATCATTATCTCTTTTAATTGCAGCACTTTGTGACTTAATTTGAGAAGGTACAATAGAAACAAACTTACCTGTATCTTCATAACTTACAACAGCAGGACTCCCTAAGACAGAGTAAGTGTGCTTCACTGGCCAGATGTGTCACATATGAAACATCTTGAAAAGAAAAATCAGAGAATGACTGCTGCAAATCTGAACAATCAAATTCTACGAGAACAGACACAGATTCTTTTTAAAAGACTTCAGATATGAGTGAAAGTCTCCAATAATTCCAGACTGCAGTTACAAGGAAGACTGTTTGATGAGCTCAGGGTTTGAGTCAGATGGATTAAACTGTTATTACCTCATCTGAAAATCAAAGTGACTTTTCAATGTTTGCACATCAAAGAAGAAATAACTTAATTTGTATTTAACATTTATCAGTTATGTGAACAGCCAAAGGCGAAAATAATCCTATATTAGAGTCGTTCATGCGTCCATGTTCTGTACCTGTTTGTACCTGTGCAGGGTCACAGGGGTCACAACCCTAAAAGCTAGTCAATGCAGCTAGTATCAGTTTTTGTTTTTTTTACTTTTTGTTTTCAGTTTGTAAGAGAACTGAATTGAAGTCTGTCTACATTTTCATATAACTGTGTCCCAAACCTCCAAGATTTTGACCTTTTTTATCTTTTCTTTTCATTTTAATCGTTTCATGCACCTATTTTGACATCATCAGTCCAAAATTTTGCAAGTATTTTATTTATTTTCAGGTGTGAAAAGTACAAAGTAAGACTTAATTTTTTTTTTAACAACATACTTTTCAAAGAGGTTTTCATACGTAGCCTCAGGTACACGTGTACTATTATATCATCATGACATTATCATTATATTATGTCCACTGCAGAGACCACCATGCATTAAAGGGTTAAGTTAAATGTTCTGTGGTAAAACACAGAAGGATATTATGACTTCAAAAAAGCCCGAATGTTCTGAATCATCAGCTCTATTTTTAAACTGAATCATTGTTTCCCAGCAAAGAAACATTCATCGTGACAAATTCTCCCCCAGCTGTAACCAGTCAGTATAATGAGCTCCATCTTTTTGTCACTTTTTCCGCTCAGCTTTCTCTTCTCCAGAATGATCACTTCATTAGTCCCTCGTTTCTCAGAAGAGACTGACAAGAGACACGCTGTGCTACATGAGCTACATTAGCATTAGCTTCTTTCTCTGACATCACAGCTTGTCAGACATCTGTATAACTCAGCTGAAACCAATACTTGTTACAGTCAGAGTCCTAAACAAGTTGAGCTCAAATCTGTGTGACAGTCAGTAAAATGATGTAGAATTTAAAAAAGATAATAAAAAAGCTACATCTTTTTCCAAGTAATATATTACAATTTCTACCATTTCCTGCTGCTGTGAAATGATTGTGCTGCGTATGGAAGTGATTACAGAACCAATAGAAATGAGTTAAATAGGGAAAAATAGTCTCTTCATTTTTTAATTGCTTTAAATTGTGGAACCATTAAATTAAGGGTTTTTCCATTTTCCAGCAGCTCAGCATGTGAACCAGTTTCCAACTGTGAAGTTGTGCAGAACTGGTTGTAGCTTTCCAGCCACACATACCATGAAAACTGCTTCATGTTCTTCGTCTGCAGGGATGTTACAAGAAATCTTTCAGGCAATGACCGAAGGAATTCTCCTCAGTAGAATAAATCACTTTTTAATTGTACAGCTGTGACTTTGATTTGTGAACGCACACTGTTAATGTTTCTCTACTGTTTGACAAATGAAAATCTCTTGAAGGGATTTTTTTTATTTCTTAATTCGGGGCATTACTTTTCTCCTGTGGGCTTTAAAAGCCAAATTTTGTTCATTCAATCACATCATCAATAGTGATCAATATAATAGTTTGTCTGAAAAGATGACAGTTACATTTACAATTTGTAAAAGATGAGAAATGAGACATAAGATTATGACAAATTTTACAATCTGTCACAGCTCTGAAATATTTTTAGTGTTATTAAAAATTGTAGCGCAACTATTCAAGATTTTAGACAAAAAACAGGATGAACTTGAAGGCTGATTATTGGCATTTGAGTCCAAATCACTGGAGAAGGTATCAGCCTCAACACAGTAGCTGATTCAGTTTGATAAAGGAAAATATGAACAACATGAAAAGTTTCATGATGGGAAAAAGAATCAGAAGGTCCAATTCAACCACTTTTATAAAATCACGTTTTACAGTGTAATCATATAATTTAAATAGCCTATTTATATTAGATAAAAGGGATAAACATATCAAAACAACTTTTTTGTGGAATTTTATTATTAAATGAGTTGGCTGTAATAATTAATTAAAAACCCTCTGCCACATCTGTAGGTCTGTTTCAAGTTTTAATCTTTTTCCACAGAAAACATACGTGACTCAACGTTGCTGTTCCTGATACTGATGCACAGTCACTGCCAAAAACCTTCCAACTCAAGGGAAGCACATGTTTTATTAATTAAACTTTAGATTGTTTTAAACTTAGCAATAAGTTATGAGTGAGATTCTGTTCAACATGAACAACATATCATGTCCGGCACGATGCAGTAGAGAACATCACTTGTCGCCAATAAATGACTGAACTGTGAGATGCAGTTTCAGGGGAATCTCTGCATTGTTGCATGGCAACCACAGACAATGAGATCCTCCTAAATGTGAAATCCCATCCAAGTTACCCCAATCCGGTGAAGTTGCTGCCATAAAGTCACAATACATCATACTTACAGAATGTAGTTAAAGATGCTTTGTGGACACACATTGACCTCAGGGTTCCTGGCATTGTATTCTTGTGGTTCTTTTTTATGCTGTTGTTCTGCTGAACTGAGATATTTGGACTGTTATTTTAAGATCACATGTCACTGCAATCCCATAATACTGTCTTTTAAATAATTCAGACAGTTTATTTGTATTTCCAGCAATCAGTGATAGATATTCTCATGTCACATGTTGCCAAGTTGTGTTTCTTCTCTGAAACGATCTGACAGGAAGGAGGACCAGTCGACGGCTCTGCACTTCTCTCAGCGTTTGTGTCAGTGCATTTCTCAGCTGCCAGCAGTGATTTACCACAAATCTGCTTCTTTCTTGGCTCAAACTTGTGAAAACCCACATGAACTTCGTGGTACAATTAAGAGAGTTTGCTGCACATGTGCTGCATCGCTCTGCGAATAAGTTTCTCTCGCCGGATGCATTTTTTAATATAGTCGAGAAAAAAAAAGAGTTAAATATGATGTCAAGTAGTTGTCTGGAGATCCACCAGAACTGGAAATAAATTCATTATTATTACGAGCCCAATGAGACTAATATGTTTTAGTTTTATATGAAGCAGCTCGCTCTTTGTGACTTTTACCTACTGAATAGCTTCAACTTGTATAGGGAGAGAAATAAAATCTTCAGATGAGTGACTGTCATCTAACAAAAGTACAATTTAAATATAACATTAAACTACCATGTGTTATAGTAGAGACTTGCATTTTAAAGCATGTTTTTGTGTTAAATTGAAAGTGTCAGAAATGTCCCAAAGTTATTCTCTACCTCCATCTGCAGGATCGAGGCTGTAAATGGTGCTGATGGTCCAAACCAGCTGCGGGGAATGAGAGAAAACTCTCCTGTCAGTCATTATTTTTTGTACTTTTCATGATATGAACGAAGCAACTAAATTATTAATTTGTTTTTTGAAAAAGTCCTAAAAGATTATGCTGGGGAATGTTCCCCGACATCCAGGTGATAGTAATATTAGCTGGCTATAAAAAGCAACTGGAGTTTTATTTTATTTTGTCATGATTCTAGACGATGTTTTGCTTCTTCATCAACTCTAAATGAAAAATTACAGCTTTTAGAGTTAAAAACCTAGTTGCATTTTTTAAGCTCACTAAGAGCCCTGAAAAAAAAAAGTGCATTTTGGTCAAACATGTCTGTACAGATTTGAATCTGCTTGTACATTTTTGCAATGTATAGGATGTTCCTTTTAAGGCTATGGAAGCTCAGGAGGGCCAAAAACTTGACTTTTTTGTGTCTTTATGACTCTTCAACCACTGAACAGGACAATTAACCCTTTATATCTCCAATGAATAGTTTAACCTTTGTGTAAACAAATTCCATAAACTGACACCAGCTACTTTATTAATGTATATGGTGCAGATTTACACAGCAGAAAACATTGCTACATGTTTTTGACCCTTCTGGCTTTTTGTAACAAACACTATAATCTCTTCACATTTGTGGATCATGTTCTTATCTTTAAGATCTAATGTTGCTAAATAACCCACCTGTAACCCATAGTGGTACATTGACAGTTTCTCTCAGTTGCTATGGTGCATTTCTTACAACATAATTAAACTTTGCACGGTTGCTAAGGCCTTTCTCAAAACAATCAGTGCAAACTGCACTTTCTCAAAATGGAAAGTCAATTGCGCAAAAGCAAGTCAGTAGTTCAACATGGTAGTTCATGCTTCAAAAGCAAATCCCTTAATCAAAATGGATCATTTGTTCTTCAAAATGACAAATTATAACACCAGTAACTTCGAACAATCAAGTCAAACAGTTTGAACGTGTTTTCATTGAGACAGATGACTCTGGAAATGCTTCCTGATACTGTATCATGTAAAGTCAAGACAACATTATATAGGCTTGCATGGCATTTTGAAAACTAGAATTAACTAAAAAGACACTGAAATCTAGACTGTATATTTTTAACTGTTCACAAATATAAACTCTCTTTGGCTCAGTAAACATCACTGCAAGTCTTGAAAGTGAAAATACTGTAAAACAGACGGTGCTGCAAATTAATCCTGAACAACTAGACACTCTCGTCTGTCTGGTCACATATTTTCATCTACATCACAGTGAATATCAGCTCTTTAAATGCACCGAGGAAAGTATCTTCTTCAGTCCTGAATCCACCCCCTGCAGGAC
Source organism: Pachypanchax playfairii (assembly GCA_006937955.1). Taxonomy (NCBI): domain Eukaryota; kingdom Metazoa; phylum Chordata; class Actinopteri; order Cyprinodontiformes; family Aplocheilidae; genus Pachypanchax; species Pachypanchax playfairii. Next base: position 1,547,878 of record SSNP01000011.1, read on the forward strand.
TCTGATGCTGCAGAGCAAATGAGTTTGTGTTGAATAACCCTAAATTACAGTGTGCTCACAGTTCTCCTGAAGAAATGTCTGAATAATGGAACCTACAGAGGTTCTCTCAACATTTGACTGAACCTTTTTACCAGCTTCAGCCACTGTGAGAACATGATTTACCACATGATCCAAACGTGTTGCCCTGATTTCATCAGGAATCTGTCTACATGGTTGGCCTCTTCTTCCCCGGTGTGGTCCCCTTCCTCCCCTCATCCTCACCCCTCTTCCATGAGACTGACCTTCCATGTATTGCATTTTGTAGATACAGTATGCACCTTATGCCAATCTTGTTTCCTGGTTTAAACATACTTGTAAAGTCGGACTTCATGTGATCCAGCTGTGAAGAAGAGGTTTATTATTGGTTGCAACTAATAGTTCACTCTCATCTTTTCATCAGTGTAAAACAAGGTTCACCTGAGAAAAGTTATTTAAGGGGCATTTTCATGGAAACACAATAAAAAATATTTTTTAAATGGATGTACAAAATGTTTGGCAACATCTTTCACAATTTTTTGTGCAATGACTCAAGCATTGAAATGAAGATTATTAGTTGTATGAACAATGATTATTCAGCCTGTAGTTAAGTAGTTAATTTTGATAGACATGATCAAAAGAAAGTTAAAAGTGATCACTGTGCATTTATTTGTTCTTATTTAATTGCTTCATATCCAAAAGCATATGTCATTGGATGAACTGAACATCAAACTGCCACTAGGTTGCACTAATTGTTGTGCAAAGTTAAATTCTGTTGTGAGAAATGCACCAAAGTGACTGAGAATAACTGTAAAACAGCAGTGACTTTATCGGATCACTGGGAATTTCCTGCAAGCGTAAAATACATCATAAATCAATCTACTTATGTATAACAAAAGAAAACAGACAAATAAGTTCCAAATCAGCGCCTTTATTTTACAAACGCATTTTCTATGGACATTTTTTAGTATATAATAAAAAGGCAATTTACAAGCTTAAGAACCAAAATGAAGCAGCACAGAATGATTATGAGTAAAATATATCATTTGAATAAATATATCTATTTCATGCTATAAAATAAATTCATAAATGGCAATAGATACGATGTCAGCTGTAGCTAGCTTCATTTACTTCATAGTTGTATAAAACAGTAGAGTTCTGAGGTTCACAGTTGGGTTGTGAGGTTGTGTGTAGAGTGGACAAAAAAAAGGGGGCGGGGCATTCTGCTGTCATGGCTCGGTTTGTGGTCTCCAGTGGGCCTCAAGTTTCATTTCTGAATAAAATAAGAGCTCAGACGGAACTTGAGGCAGAGTGTCTGAGAACCACTGACTGAAGTCTTACATCCTCACCTGAACAGACGTGCGCAGATCTACAACGGATAAAGAATAAAAGTCCAGTGAGACCACTTTTAACATATTTAACCCTGAGTTCGATGTTTATTTTTGCCTTTTTACCAAACACGTGCTAGCCAGAGACGTTACAGTGCAGTTTCAGGATGTAGAAAAGGGCGGAAGAACGTCAGCTAAACCTAAAAACCTCCCCTCTCATCTTGAACTACCTCGAAGCGTGAGGCACCAAAGGAGATCACGGAACCTCAACACGTCAACAGACAGCCCGCTCCTGAACAGTGGCGATACAGCCCAAAAATCCCTTTCATCATTTAGACTCTGAGTTCATGAATGAACCGTGAGTTTGTTTTCTGTGTTGCAGCTTACAGGTTACCACTGGATTTCCAACATCTCTTAGCAACACCACTTGAATATTTTTCAAAGTCGACCTGTCCAAAGTGTCAGAAGATACAGAAAAAGTAAATCAATACCAAATTGTGGTGGTCCTACTTTAACAACTCCCTGACATTTAGTCTGTTCGATACAAGACAGGCCAATATTTGTTTCTTACAGCCTCGATGATCCCAATACACCACTTTCACTTTCAAAAAGGTTATTGCTTTTCTTTCAATAATACACAGTGGACATAAACTGACAGAAAAGCCATGGAAGACTTGTGATTTCTTTTTTTTTTCTTCTCCTAAGCCTGTATCAGTGTTCGTCAACTACCTGAAGTAAGTTTACTAGAAAAGGAAAAGGACGAGCTGAAATTTCATAAGTAGTCAGACAGCCTTCCCTGTAAACACTTCCTTTTGATTACTTGTGGCCAAAAAAAACAAAATACTTTAACTTTCGGAGAGGTGGAACAAAAAGTTGACAAAGAGCCAATTAAAGAGTGTGTAAGTTGTTTTGTTCTGCATGTATGAGCTATCACTAAAGTAACTAACAGCCTTTTAACTATTCCACCTCCATAAACCAGCTGTGAATATATGGATTTATTTACTAATCAAGAGAAAAAAGCACCACTTAAAGGAAATAAAAGGTCCTTACTTATTAAAATAACTGCAGGAACTCCAACTCAGTCCCTAACAGGTAAATACAGAGATAAAGAAGACTTTCCAGATGGTTTGTAGCTTGGAGAAACAATTTATAAGTGCACCATTAATGAAACAAAAGCAAGAAAGCTAAAGTTAAAAACTTTAAATTGGCAAATTTATACAATTTTGGGTTTGAGCATCGTGCAATTAGACAACAGTATGTAAAAGCTTTTTGTTTCCCTGCACAAATATTTAGTAAATAATCTAAATATTGAAGCAGTTTCCTGCTTGGAGGGAACAGAAAGGAAGCGTGTTTTTTCATGCATCCGCTTCCTTCACCGAGACGCCTCAGCTCCAGTAAATTGCTTGGATTGTCTTAAAAGAGTACAGTCTCGAAACGTCGGGGCACCGGTGTGCAGGGAACAATCTGCTGCTTTTCACTGTGATCAACTGCTACAAAAATCAGTCCACCTTAAAATCAACTGTCACATGCCAAAAAATGTTACAAATAAAAAAAGGTAAGAAAACAGGAACAGTGATTAAGCTGAGCAGACTACAAAGAATGATCTGAATTCATTTCTATTCATTCATGGCACCTCTTTACAATAAATGTGGCCATTTTACTATATATTGTCTTTATTTATTTGAAATTAAGAGGCACAAAAATTCAAGTGCCAGAATCTAAAATATAAAGCTTGTGGCAAGGCACTAAGTTTTAGATGCCACTCTATGTAGATCTTGTTGTTTATGCAGACTTGAAGCGATTAAACCTATTGCACAACTTTTCTATCATCAGCTTTTGTATGGCTTAATATATTGAAATATATTTATCTTATAACTTCACTACTCAATATGCTCTCAGCAAATTGTTGAAATTTTACACAGGCGATTGTTAGAATCTGAGAAACCAACTTTGATGAGCTAATCCTACATTAAATTAAAAACCTTTACTTCTTAATGAGCATTCAATGACAGTATTAAATGTAAAAAGTCACCTGTTAGTCTTTGGTGAGACGTCTTGGCACAAGATTATACTGATTTTCTATTTTTTTTTCTCCCTAAAAAGTATAAGTAATCTTATATCGTCTAAAAATGGGTGCAAGAATTTTTTAATGCAAATTATTCAGAAGAGATTTAGTTGAGGTCTGATCAGTTGACAGAGTGTAAGTTTTCCTCAGTAAACATTGCGAGGCTGACAGACTGTTCGCTGTAACCAAAAGAGTTTGGGATTGATTTGCACACAAAAAGGTAAAGAAAAGCTAGCTGTACTGATCTGAGCTAAATTCCCCAAATTTTGGTTTGCCATCTTTTCTGTCACTAAGTCAAGATGGCGACTGCACATTCAGAGGAATCAAGAGAAAGGAAAAAAATTAAAGGATTATCTTTACAAACAGAAAACCTGCTCTTACAGGAAGCCAAAACATATTTCATTGAAGTTTACCAACTTAAAAAAACATGTCAGCAAAGGGTGGAGGAGAACTAAAAGTATAAAACACATGCTCTTCAAAAAGAAAAGAGAAAGAATTTAACAGCTTGATGGTGACGAAGAAAAGCAAAACAGCACAAAGAACCACCTGCTTGATCATAAAGTTTTCAAACTAATTATCCGACACTTTATAAGTGCCTGTTTTCTAGAAAACACCCCATTCCTGATCCCCAAAGCACAAAGAGATTAGATTTTTAAAAAAGTCATGCCACATGCATGACTTTTATTCAACAGTATTCATGAGATTGCAGAGTGTCAATCATCTCACTCTGCAAAGTGCATCAACACTTTGAATAACCATCTACCTTTAAAAACATTACATTTTCACCTTAATTCAGCTTTGCCTCATCAGTGATGATGTCAGAAGTGACAAACAAGGAATCCGTGTTACTGGTCTGTAACGCGGACAAAACAACAACAAAGAAGTCGTTTCAGTTATCAGAATAAAAACCATCTGACAATGGCTGAGATTCCTTTGTTCATTCTTTTTGCATATTGTTCAAGACTGCTCCTTATGTGCTAATTTGACAATGAGTACACCCCCCCCCCCCTCCCTGTCAAACACACAGTACAACATTGGAAGCCTTCCTCAGGAGAAAACACATGCTGTATGTAGAAATGTGCCATCAGGGTGTGGAGGAATACAATAAATAACTTTGTGACTGCGTGGACGTAACTCAGCCGGTTCATGGTCGCTAACATCTGAAACCACGCCTGGGCCAACATGAGAGAGACTTCCAGTAGTGATGTGCGATAAAAGTGTTCTGTATAACAATTTTTACTAAACAGAAAAAAATGCATCTTGAAATCATATCACAGCCATTCCCTTACACTGTTTTCCACATTTGCCAAAAGTACATAAGCTAGCAAACTTAATGCACTCTAATATAGCACCTTCTAAATCAGATTTTGAACCTGGCTGATCAGGAAACAAGGACTTTGTCCTTAATTCATATAATCAGCAAGGAATATTTCCCCCCCAAGTATCAAGGCTTTGTGTTAAAAGAACATTTTTTACAGAATTTGGCAATAAGATAAACTGTACATTAAAACCTAAAACGGATTCAAACGGTGAGCACATTTGTGCATTGTAGGTTCTTGGTTATGAGGTAGAACCCGGTGAGTTTAAGTTAAAATACTGTCTGTTATGACTATGTAGTTGCATCATGAGGTATTGAACAGATATGTCACACGAAGCTTTGCACTGGCAGAAAAATCATTCCTTGTGAGTAAGTGACCTCCAGTGGCCACATGTGCAAAAACAGGTTAGGTAAAAAGGTGATATGACAAGCGTCTTACCAGAGCTTTCACATTATCAATTATTGCAACATGCCTATAGAACTCTGTAAATATTTTCTTTTAAAAAACATGGAAAGATAAAAAGAGAAATCAACTGGAGGTCTTGATTATTAGGACCGCCGTAAAAATAGTAAGTTGTTACTCCCTTTGCTCGATGGGTTTTTATAAAGCATCTGTTTTCTCTTCTGGATTTCGCATCTCATTTTCACAAAACTGACAGAAACCCCTCGACTCAGGAAGATGTCTGCTGAACAGGGAGCTGATTCAAAAAAGTGAGTCTGAGATGAAATTATCATTTCTTAAAGCTTGGTTCACCTGAAGCAGGACCTAAAAATCACATCTTGATGCTTGCGCCTCCTCTGGACTGCATTTGGAACTCTCCTCTACATCATTGGCTGGTGCCTCTTCTGCGTACTGCGCTTCAAAGGCCATCCCCTCTGTCGTATCTTCTTGGTCTTTCTGACCTGAGCTTCCCTCCATTCTTTCGGGGGAGTCCATATGATTGTTAACCTCTGAAACTCCCATGTGCTTCTTCCTCAGGTGCTGGTTGAGGGTGCCCTGAAATGGGAAGCACTTTCCACAGATCTGACAGTGGAAGGGCTTGTTGTCTGTGTGGCCACGGATGTGGTACTCCAGCTGGTCTTTCCTTGTGTACTTCTTGCCACAGAATTTACAAACGAATGGGGTGATTCCCATATGCAGGCGCATGTGGCGGTCCAGACTACCTTTTTGATTGAAGGTCTTTCCGCAGTAAATACAAATGAGTCTCTCGTTGAAGGGATACCACTGGCTCCGAAGGCTACGCTCTCGCACATCATTTTCCAACCCAGTGGCTCCCACTACTGATTCACCATCCTCTGAGCCTGGTTTGATGTTACCCAGTACTCCTGCTGAAACAGTCACTGGACGCTTTGCTCTGGCTCGCCCACCTCTGAAACCACTGAGCAGTGAGCGAGAAGGACTGGTGTTGCTCAGGTTGACAAAGCACGGGGAGGACAGCCCTGAGTAGGAATAGGTAGCAGACTGGATGACGGGGCCGTAAGATCCCACGCTAACAGCCACAATCTGATCGCCATCCACAAACTCTGTGTGGTAACCATCATCACCAGCTGAGGAACTATCGGAGTAAGTTGGCCTATCAGTTTTTTCCACCTTTACATGTACATCTGTTACTTGCCCATCTTTACCAATCAGTTCTACTTGCTCAGTTTCCCCCTCCATGGGGACATCATGCTCGGAAACACCATCGCTACTGCCACGATCCGACTGGCCCTCCTCTTGTTGTTGTCGAACTCTGCCCTGGCCCTTTCCTGCCAGCTCCAAACGTGCTTCAACACCTGCCTGATTCTGCCGGGAGTAATAAGGGGGGGAGATCTGGCTAGGGTTTATGAAGAGGTTGCTGTCATTAACCCCGTTGCGACTCGTCTGTAAGTTGTCTTTCTCTGGGCTGCCGGAGCTAACTGGGAGGCTGATCTTGGAATGGATGCCCTCCAGGATTTTGGTGCACTTATCAATGATTGCCTGCATCTGAAGAAAGCTTGCTGCAGTGAGGAAACTGATGATATCCTTAAGCTGTAGGGACATGTGACCCGTGTAGCAGAAAGCAAGAAGCTGCTCAAACACCTCAGGGCTTTTGATGACTGAAATGGAAAGGCCACTCATGGTGCTGAGAGCTGAGTGGTCACGAAAGTAGGGTGAACTAGCTGCTAAAACAGCCTTGTGCGCTCGAAATGGCTGGCCCTGAATGTGAACGATAATGTCACACAACTTCCCTTGCAGCCTCAACTCATTGAGCTGGGTAAGAACAGTGTTACTGAACTCCGGCACATCAAACTCGATGTAGCTGCCGTCGTCCATTTCTTGGATACGCTTCTCCAGTTTGTGGACCGCCTAAAGAGCAAAAGAGAGAAAGACAAAAGATAGAACACTTGTTATTTTAGTGGAGTTGCTTTAAACACTATGTATTTGCTAAAGAGCTTCAACAATACAAAAACTGAACCTCCTATAAAGGTTTTGTAACGTCTGAGTAAACTGCACATATAAATGAAGATAATTTAAACAACATATTATTTACACTTGCAATTTTCTAATTGAAATAAACCAAAGCAACCAAATGATGGTGGAAAGGTCTTGGTATATCTGTACCTTCACTCAACTACTGATTCTAATCAAAATAACATTCATCACATCTCATCTGACACTTTACTTTCATTTCTTCCAAAAACTTGCTTTTTCTTTCAGTATGTATTGTTTCTGTTAAAGAGGAAATTTGTGCGAAAGTACATGAACCATATGCAAAAGGGAAGAACAAAATGTTCCAGACCGTTTGCAGATAGCGGAGTCAGGCTGTACGGCTATAGTGTCTATAGCAGTGTCTGGCAGAGAAAGAGGAAAATCTGGTTTTCCTTGGTGCATATATACCAACTGTTCCTGAGAAGAACATAAATCCTCTGAAGAAACCAGGAAGAAGACACACTTTACAGTTGCCTACATGTCATCTTGCTCGTTGATCCTGTCACTCTAGACAACCACACCTGCCAGAAGCTTCACTCTGAGTTCAGGCACTGTATGAAATACATGAGGGAAGTGATAGGTCAAACCTACCAGGTAACATAAGAAATCAATAAAGGAATGAAATTCTTACCTGACATTGTTAAAATATTGAACGCGTTTCTACCACCCAGCATCACTAACTATCAGTGCTGGCGTCAGTTTCTCGGACTTTTGACTATTGAATCACAGGTTTGAAACATAGTTTTCACTTTGAATCATTTCAACTCTTAACTTAATGTCAGTTTAACAGCTCTAACCCACCCAGCCCATCTCTCTCTCAGCCACCTCTTCCCCTCCTTCATCTTACTGGCCATTCAGCATGATCTTCTGCACGATGAGTACTTTCAGCCCTTTGTGCACGTAAGCACTTTCTCTCATTGCAAAAGCGTGCCAAGACACCTGTCCAACAAGCCATATGTTTAAATCTTGGCATTAGAAAGAGACAGTAGTATCAAAACCAAAATATTTATAAGTAGTATGTTTCATTTTCCCTCCTGCTGTGACCATGTTTCAAATCCAACACACAGAAACGTAATAAACACATCACCAATGGTTACCGACAGCATGCAAACACAACAGAGCAAGGGGATAGGCAGCCAAAGAATGTATGTTCAGTAGTTCAAATGTACGTGCTGAGTGAGGATCACGATTGGTTTGCACACAAAAGACAAAAAAACAAAAAAAATGTTTGCACTCAGCTAAAAAAAAATCCATCTGTGGCTAAAATTTCTTTTTAGAGAACGAAACTGATACAGTAGCTCCACTAAAGCACAGAAACAGGAAGTAGAACATTACAACACCATCTTTGAACCGTCTTCACCTGAAAGAAATGATCTAACCTAAAGCTTAGACTTAGAAAAAGGTTGCCAATTCAGTGGGGGGGGGGTGTGTGAAAATCCCAATCAGCAGACGAGGGCCGTGCGCGTTCTTCAACATCAGCAGCACGAGCAGTTTGTGGGCCACACCAGACGCAGGATGAATTTGCTTAACAAGCACAGAACAGAGGGCAATTTAAAACAGATAGTAAAACAACACAAAAATAGACCAGCCTGCCAGGGACCTAAGGGACAGCAGCCTGAACAATGCTGTGCTTTATCTAGAAAGCGATCAGTATGCAGAAATACAGTGTAACAAGCTTTGGGGTTTGTTCTTTGATTGGAATTTCAGTATAAAAATGGAAAAAAAATTGACTAGTTTTCCTTTTCCGACTAATAACATGCTAATCAAATTAAAACAAGTTCAAAGATTTTAGACTATTCTCAAAGAACCGAACAGAAATAACCAACTAATATGTAGCAAGTGTACAAAGCTCATGTTGGAACTATGCCAATGGTAAATAATCAAGAATCTGACTCTTAAAGAACTAGTTCAACACCTTTAGGAATTTCCATGGAAAGAAGATGTGAAATGATGCACCAAAAAGTACAAGGTTGAAGTCTTGTAGATGAGAGTCATCACATGAAATTTATGAATTTCCTGGGAACAGATTTTGTGAGTACAACGTGATTTATACACGAGATGGAAATGAGCTTAGGCAGACAACGACTGTGTTGTTGAAACAGAAGAAAAATCCCATACAAATGTCTGTCAGTTCAGTCAGTTCTCTTTCAAACAACGGTTGTAGGTCTGGAGACGGAAAGGGTCATTCACCACGTGGAGGTTTGTCTGAGCGAGATGCTGATTTATGATCTAAAATTATCCTAAACTCTTATTACTGTGCAAGTTCATGTGTGTACAAAATAAAAAGTACTTAAGCAAAATGTAAATATGACTATAAAGTGTTTTAAATGGTCATAAAACCTGGTAAGTGCTGTATAAAAGCTTCTTTTATTATATTTCTTGCAATTCTGTAGATTCAAAGACAATTTTGCCATATTACTCTGCAATATGTTATGTAATATTTAGCAAGGATTAATTGACAAATACATAAACAAATATCCTGTGCCATATCAAGCTTTTGTAAAGTTACAAGGAAATTAGAAAATTGCAAAATTACAGCTGTTTTCTAAATGATCAGATTGCTTAATGACTGGTGCTGCTGATCTGTGATGACTGTGCAATACAGAAATGAAAGAGCCTCAAAACAAAAGAATAAGTGGGCGAGAAAACATGCAGCTTAATAAAGCAGGTTTGAGTACAATCTATCCTGGTGTGCCTCTATGTTGTAATATTGTTGGTTGAAAAAACAATGAAGTCTCTGGGTTTCAAAGTGGGTTTTTAATGTAATCAACACAATCCCTTGTGAACCCAGGTGGACTGAATTTAATATGCCACGTTCCTGCACTTTGTTCTTTTTTTACCGTATCTCTTTTGGTTTAGTGTTGCAAATTGTGACAAAGTGCACTGCTTCTCTTCTGTCTTAAGAACTGCAGTCCACCTCAGGCCTTATTAAAAACAGATTGGATGTCTCTCCCAACTCGAACACATCTACAGGCCTGACCTGCTGCCATCTCACACTACAACTGTAGGAGGTTTCAAACAAACTTCGACATGTCACTGTTATCCAACTTGTGCATGCCCCCCAAGTGTATAAGCGTTGAGTGTAAAATTTATCGTGTTTGCATGCGCACCGATACACCGGTGAGGAAATACGCTGCGTACGAAACTTTCATTTAACGCAGTCCATTATTGATAGAAGGTTGTCGGAGCTATAAACGTCCACGCAAGCTTTTTACATCACACCCACGAATTTTAAGTTCCCACTTTCCTTCATCGCTAACTTCTGACACATGGCTGAACTTCCATTAGCATTAATGAACTAATATGTGTCGAACGACCCAGCTGCCTCGCAGCACACCAGACTGCTAGTGACCGACTAGCTACTCAAGCTAACCTAGAATCTAGCCTAATGATGCTACTTAAACACATACTTTACACTTTTATTACAACTTTTTCGTCACAGATTCTTATCTCTGACCACATAAACGATTGATACACGTGTACAATTTAATATTTAAGTAACAACGTCGAACGCCAACTATGTCGGCTGTCATATAAAATAGCTACTATGCTAGTTAGCTCAGGCTAACAGTTAGCTGTAAGCACTCCGTCTCATTCTGGGCCAAGCAGCGAGTGCTAAGTACAGGCAGATGAGCGCTAACGTTCGCTCGTAAGGAGGAAATTATTTCCCATTACTTACACTGAAATGGCACCGACGTGCCGACATTACAAACGCATTATGGTCACCAGTCCATGCCAAAGATGAAGTCCGCCAAACTCACCGTCTTGCAGATTAGCATTAAATCTTGTCCATTCCCTTCTGTTAGTTCGCTAACATTACAGCCAGGCCTCCCCCCCTCTCCAGTCCAGATGTGTCAGACAGTTGCGGCTTCAAATTTTGCATCAACAGGAAGTGTTCTTTAGGCTCTTTGCATTCATTCTATGTATGTGTTTTGCAGCAGCCCCTCCCTTGCTTATGTCAGTGATGTATGCTGAGATACATTGCTTTTACTATATGACGTGATAGGGGACTTGCACGCGCAGAAATAGGTAGAAAGTTGCAGTTAGGTGGTTTTTGAAGTAAACATGACTCCGATGCTTCCTTTTTTAACTCCACGGAGACTTAGTGTCACGTCCTTTCACTTTACAGCGTGTCAGCATGATTTTAATTTACTTATATTTACACTGTGATTAATTTAATAAATAAGACTAGTCCAGTTGTTTTGCACCCCCCCCCCCCCCCCCCCCCCCCT
>SSNP01000011.1:1559297-1572490 GCA_006937955.1 Pachypanchax playfairii
CCCCCCCCCCCCCCCCCCACATTCATTGTTTTTCTTTTCTTTTTTACGCAGTGATAACTTTTTCAGTAGCTAATTATTCTAATACACGAAAAAAGTTTCACTTTGACTGAAATAAAATATCTGTTTTGTTATAACAAGATAATTCTTAAGACTAATTTGTCAAAAAGTAGGTAACTAACAGATTATACATCTCTCTGGTTATTTTGCATTGGGATTTTAAAATGTTCTAACACCATGAGAGTCTGTGTATTTGATTTTTTTATTGCCTTGCTGCTTAGTCTAGTGTTCTCAGATTGTATTTACCACATACTGCACACTTTGTCACAATATAACCAGTGTTTGAACGACATTGTAGCTCCATGAGACTCATTTTGATGATGCAGAACTAGAAATTTATACCTGTCAAACTAGTATCTAGTGTGTTTCTGTGAATGTGCTGAAATTTTTTTCTGTTAGCACGTTAGCATGCTTCCAAAGTGTCTCACTTGCCCTTGAAGTAAATTAAGTAGGTTAAATAAATAAATCAAATGTCTAAAGTAAAACTTTGAAACTTCCAAAAAGCCTGGAAAAATATTGCTAAAGACCATGTTAAAAATGTTAAGAAAATCAGACCTAATGGAAGGAAAACATAAAAGAATTGGCTGGCTCAGTGTAGTACACATTCTATTTATGTGTAAAACGGTGGGCTTTTACTCTCTCGTATTAGTTTGCTTACATAGTATCAAAAACCAGCTCTAACGTCATAAAAAGCTTAAATTATAGCCATTCATGTCATCAAGGTTTCCACCATTCTGCTTTGAATAGGCTCAAGGAGAAATCCTATGATTATTTTGTAATAAATCAAGATGAAATTGTAAACTTCTCCACTAACTCCACAAGGGGGCGCCAAAGACCAATCTGGCGAAACCCTTCACCCCCAAATTCCCCTGTCCGTTTAAAAACCGAGATGAATGAGATTATTGAACAATAAATAAAGTTAACCCAAAACAAAAACTTCTAATAAAATTTGTATTCATGCAATGCATCATTGCATATTAATATAAGCATCATAGAAATATGTTGGAAAGAAGCCGAAGCACTGATCTAGACATGCAAGTTTTTATTTTTCAAAACATTGGAAAAATCATTTTAATTTTCCCACAATTCATAAGATAAATCAAAAAGTAACCAAATTATATAAAAACCCTCAGATACTGAACTTAAATTTTGACTCGCAAAGAAATGTGATTCTCAGCCCTGTAATGTGACTTTGAAAACTTTACACAAATGTACAGCTTAGAATAAAGTTGTTAAATGACATATTGTATTAATTACACCATGGATTAAAGTTTATACCTGTTTTTACTCAACCACAACAACATTTACAGTATAACATGCTGCTTGTGAACTCTGTTAATACTTTGTCAACAATTGCTTGATGTCTATTTTTTGTTGGCAAAGGGGACAAGCAAGCCTCTGTCCTTCAGCTTTTCTCTGGAAGACTTTATCTCTTCCACCTGAGGTAAAGACGAGTGAATGTGCACTGTGTGGGTTTCTTTCTTTTTTTCCCTTCTTTTTATCGAGTGTGAGTGACAGCTTGGCAGCTCAGGTGAATATCTGACCTAATCTGTGTGCAGGTGGGTGATCAACACAGAGAAAAGAATCGCTTTGTCATTGCACGTGCTTCTTGTTAAACAAGTCACTGTTCTATTCTCCACATTGGTTTGCTTCTTTTTTTCTTTTTCTTTTTCAGGAGACTGATGCACAACCAGAGGGTGCAGCCAGAGTGTGGTGATTAGGGACGGTTTGGTTGATCTGCAGGAATGATCCAGGTATTGATAATGTTTCATAATCAAAGGGTTTCTTGTTGAGGTTGTAATCTTTTCTAAAACGGGGCTTTGTTAGTCCGGTGTCATTTGGTTGACCAAGAATTAGTTGGCTGAAAGCTAATGGGGATGGTTTTGAATGCTACAACAGTGCCCGGGATCATATGGGGGCTCCAGATGGTGTGGCCCGGAGGGCTCTGATGTGCTGCCCCTTTTTAATCCCAGATGACATTGCAAAATCCTCAAACCCCCTGCCCCTGTGTAAGACTGTAGAGAGCAGATGATTTGTTAAAGAGGACATATCATGTGTCAAACTGAGGGAATAAGGAACTCTACTGTTTGGAGTTAAGCCTGAGACCTTATCTTGTGCTTCATATGGAAAATGGGGATTTATTTTTTGGATTTATTTGCATTTATTATTGATTTGGTTTATTGTTGCATTGGTTGCATTATTATTTAAACATAAAGTGTGAGCTTGTTCCTTAGAATATTTATTTCTGGCAGTTTTACTGTGATGTAAAAATCATTAAACAATCACAGAGTCCACATCTACCACTTCAACCTCAATTTGTCAGGTAACGCAAAAGAAGTATCCCACTTTTTGAAGCTTTGCATGAATAACACATTGTTTCCTACGAGTGCCTAAGAGTCCCAGAATACCTTGGCTGTCATTGCTGGAGAGAACAATAGTCTCCCAGTGCTCCTGTCCAGAAATAGTCCAGAGCTCACTGATGGAGAACATATTTCCCAATAGCAGGTGTCTGAGCCAGTCAGAGCTTGATCCTCACCATGACTGTAAATGAAAGGGCCAGCTCGTCCAGGTGCAGGAGCAGCTCTCTCTGGCCCTCTCAGGTTTCTCCATGATGGAGAAGCCTCGCATGGAAGAACGAACAAGAGCAACACTCCCAAACTATCCAAACTTGAGTCCCGTTAAGGTATACACAGAAGACTCATAAAATATTCATCTACCATGATGGTGTGACGAGTCACTTTTTCAATTTGAAAATCAGCTGGATTCCAACCAAAGCCATTCAAGACTTGACTCGGTAAAGAAGTCAAAACGAGCTTTGCCAGCAAGCGCAATAATTACTGGCATTGAGAAGATAATGAGCTCTCAGATGTGTCATATATTTGCCTGAGAAATTAAGCCAATTTGTGAAAATGGTGGCCGGGGGTTGCGAGAGTACAGAGTGGCTTGTAAAGATGAGTGATATCTGGCACAGCATGAAGAGAATGAGAGGTGTGCTGGCCGGTGCTTAGCTAAAATGAAAGCTCTGATTAGTGGAGCAAAGATCAAAATGACAGAGCAGCAGAGGCTTCAGCTGGGCTTTTGTTATTGATAAGTCTGTCATCTCCGCTGATATTGGAGAGGTAATGGCAGCTGATGATTAGGCCACTCTTGAGCTATTAACTACATTTCTTATCCGTTTACTGGGGCCTGAGAGAGCCCGTTTGAGAGACAAAGGCGTCCTTTATGAAGCAGCCTTCTTAAACGCCATCCACCTGACCTTAAAGGCACAACTGTTACGTCTTTCTGACCGGCCAAAGAAGCCGGGGACGAGGTACATGTCAGAGGTCGCGGCGCTGCATTGTTTGAAATGAAGGGGTTCTGAGTGAGTGAGCTGCTGACAGAGGGTTGCAGGAAAATTACAGAAAATTGGCTGTTTTGTCAACATTTCATCAGAAGATTTACAGAAAGCTGACCCCCCCCCCTCCGCACCCTCCTCTTTCACAAGACTAAGGAGATTGAGTGGGTTGGAATTGACTGACAAACAAATCTCTTCTTTATTTCTTTCTCGCTTTCTCTTTCCTTCTCTAGAAGTGATATTTAATATGATCTCTTTTTAATGATCCCGAGTGGGTGAAATTACATATCCTCCACGCAGATTGTTGAGGCTGTTTCAGTCTGATTCTGGGGCACGCTGAGGGCATAAAAAGTAATTATCAAAAATGTTTCAATTCTCCAAAGAAAAGAATAGAAAACCCTTCATTTGGTAATATTACACCTCGGTGTGTATTGATCTAGTACACTCATTTCCATCTTCCTGTTTATATAGTGATACATTATGACAGTGTCAGGTGATTATATTGTGTCATGGGAACAATATGAGTAAAATATTTAAGCTAGCTTGCCAGTGACCACTACGACTGTCACCTGGAGAGCACTTTTTTTCCCAAATTGGAGCATGTATATCTAAAATTTGTGATAAAGGTTAAAAGAAAAAAAAAAAAATTGATCAATGACCTGGTTGTAAAACATTTAAATTAGCTTGATTTTCTTTGACCAGCGCCCATGACTGCATACAGCGTTGTTTTTGTTCCATCTTCAGCTCCGTGCTTTGCTGCTGACCTCGGCTCAGTCTTTTTCTCTGTGTTTGGTATTCCCCCTACAAAGGCCAACAGGAATCCAAGGCTTGTTGATTTAGCCCCCAGTGGCCGGAGGCAAAGCATCTTTCATTAACGTCTAAAACCTCAGGAATGAGATACTGGCCTCACGATAAGATCTGGTAATGCAGTAACATGGAATTATGGAAGAAGAAAATTGCCATTTTGTATATAAGCACCTGTGATCTCCCATGAAAGCCCCCTGTTCCCCTGGCTTGGGTCAGTCCCAGGAGAGAGGCGAGGGTCCCGGAACCCAATCCATCCTGCAGAGGAGAGGATTTTTTCAGGCTGGAGGGTCGGAGCAAAACAAGGTGCTGAAGTCTCAACTCAAAGTACCAGACAGAGATCTTGTGTGCTCATCCAAGAACATCATCTTCCAGCGTTTACCACCACATGTTCATAGTTTACAGCAGTTTTTGTTTTTACCAACCAACAGTTTAAACTCATAAATTCAATTTAAATAAATATATGAGATAATGTCCCCCTGTTTATCACAAAATAGGGACTAATCATTTGCACAGAACATATTGACATATTTGCATAAACTATTACTTCAAACTATAGGTCAAATCCAGAAAAACTGTCAGAGGCCCGAGAGGAGTGCAGGTGTTCTGCTTGCAGCAAACTGAAGGAAAAAACAGCAACAAAATGTCACTCGTTACTAACCGTAAGCCTGTTTGTGAGAAGACACGGCCAGAACGTTTCACAATCACAAAGACACAGTTTAAGCATCTCTGCTCTGTAGTTTTGGTGAGATTGGTATAATTTACTGATTTTTGTACTAAATATCTTCCGCAAGTTATTTCCTGTTTCTTGAAAAAGAAGAATCCACTGGATTCAAACACAACCACAAACATGAGTAGCTTTAGTCATAACTTAAAAACAAGTTGGTTAATAATGAGATGAATCAAATAAAAAGAACAGCCTGCAAGAGAAAAGTCTTATTGTGTCAAAACTGATGTGGTTCGTCTCCTCTGTGTAGTTTCTTCATCACCTCTTTAAATTTTAAAGCGTTTGGCACACAGCCTGTGGGCAGGTTCTCTTGAGGAAGCGCCGCAGCAATCAGGACCAATGGTGTCATAAATCTCCCAACGTCCACTTTGGAATCCAACACGGACACTTGAGATATGCATATTTTATGGAACGTTCATGCCGTGCTTGTGTCGAATCTCCAATCGGAATCGGATGTGCGTCATATAAAGGAAGTGTCAGTGAATGGTCTGCTGTTTTGTACACGCACGATGCAAAAGGATAACGTGGGTAAAATGCTGAATGACCTGAGAGGAGGGCGTCGTTTAAAATCTAGAGACAAGCAGTTAAATCTCCTCTTCTGAAGCAGTGATGCAACTTTGTCCTGAATGTAAAAATGAGCCTCACAGTCAAACTTGTCTTTTACATTCAGACCTGGGATCTAAAATGCTGCTGTGATCCAGATGTTTGATGCAAGAACATGAAACCAAACACTTCCTGTTGATAAATTTAAACATTCACACACCGTGACAGACTCAGGAAAAACTAAACTGCATTTTTCTTTAAAAAAGGTGAAAAACTCAAACACTTTTTGGCAACATAGATGAGTTCAAGACAATATTTGCATGCTAGAAGGCTGACAGTAATTCAATTAGACAGGAATCTTCACCCGTTCTGCGGGTCAAAGTTATCCATGTTAATCAGCAGAGACTGGAGACGTATAAGCTGCTGGTTTCCTGCTGGGGCCACATTCTGTCTGACTGACTGTGCACTTGGTTCAAACTTTGACATCTAGTTCGGCTGTTAATGTATCTTGAATATAAATAATTTCCTTATTAGAACTCTAAAAAAGGAAGAAAAAAAAAACCAAAGTGCTTGAATTAAAATCAAAGAAAATCAAACAGGAATTGTAAGGTGAAGACTTGGAGGCAAGTCTCAGGTGTACAAGTCGCAGAGTACATTTTTATTTTCAATTTCAATTACTGACAACTTTTCATCTTAAATGTCTTTTTTTTTTTTATAAAAGTTTGAAAAATCAAATTGTGCCACTGTATGATAGGTAAAATGTTGCCTGTATGTTTTATTCACATTGTAAATTATCATTAAAAAAGCATTTACATCTATTATGAATAGTCTTTAACCATAAAGTTTTATTATGTGTTTGAATTTATGCATGTATGTATAATGTTGATTTAAATTAGATAAATAGTGCATCTATTATTTATTTAATTATCAGCTTAAAATTCAGCTACATAAACAATCCAACATCTCTTGCTACCTGATTTTTCTCAGGCTTATCCTCACTGCATCCCAATAAATCAGTAAATCCTAATATTATTAATTTCCCACTCTTTGTTCATCTAAGTTGTAAAAAGTTGCATCATGGTATTTTATTTTAATTTTATTTTTTTACAACGGGAAAACAAACTTGCCTATCAAGCTCCATAGCTGCATTAAAGAGCTCCTCCTTTATGTTTCAGAAAGTGATTAAAGACCATTCTCTGTATGCAACAGCACCACAGAGAAGATAAAGATGGTAGTTTAAACGGTTTCCACAGCAAGCCGTGTCCTCGCAGTGACCCTCGGAGTTCCAGAATAAGGATGTGGCTGTCGTCTGGACACTTTGCACCCCAGGAGATGTCTGCAGAAAGTAATTACTTCAACCAGGATGCTCTTAGCTTGGCTTGAAGCAAATGAACTTTTGTCTGGAAAAAGAAACATATAAGCTCTTTAGATAACTCAGTTCAGAAAAGGAGGGGGCGGTAATAGAGAAGCTTTCTATATAAATAAATAGAAGCTTAATAAATAAAATATTTCCCTTTACAAAGCAAGTGGAAGCGCCCTGCCTGCAAGAACAGGTGGATGCTTGGAAGTCAAACGTGAACAGAAACACAAAGAGAGGACAAGAGCCAAAGCTGTCATCCTGACTTTCAGATGAAGTGGGGGATTAGAACGGAGGTGAAGCCCGCTGAGGACCGTGGTGACAGCAGATGAAGGGAGATAGCTCAAACCCCTGTGGAATTCACAACATTTATTGGCTGATTTGGGGGGTAAAGAGGGTTGCCATGAGAGCGCTTGAGCGTTCGCGGAAGAATTCATGTGAATTTCATGTCAGACTGTCCGTAGAAATGATTGAGTGGAGTCTGCAGCAGAGACAGTTACACTATTGAAAAGATCTGAATGCTTTTTAGATCATAGTCTAGAAAAACAAATTGATGATATCCCCTTTGCATTTTTGAAGACTTATTATAACTTATTATAAGAAAATCCAACACAACAAAACCATTTGCATCATATGACTCATGTCTCATGTGCCGTCGCATGTGTTCTGGCTTTGCAGGAATGTAGCTTTCACTGTGTGTTTTTTTTCTACGTGTACCTGTGGTGGTCTCTTCCCTCCACAGACACACTGACTCGGCATGCCCAGGCTCAGGTATCTCCTCTAACCTCCTCTTTGTCCCGCTTCGAAATAGAGCCTTTTGTCTGCTGTTTTCCACAGGTCATTGTGAGGAGCGCTTCTTAGTGTCAGCTTTAATTCACACTGTAACCTTAGCTGTGATGCCTCCCAACTATCCACGCTGGCTGCCTTGCTATCGGCCGCTCCTCAGAGAGCTGAGGCTGCATTACCTCTCCTCGACCCTCCTCCTCTTCCTTATAACTGCACCCAGGGGACAGCTCACAAACTTTGTTGCTTAAATATTTAAATGGCCGTTTAATTGACATTCATCAGACCTCACCTCTGGAGCCCAATCGGATGAATGCTCTTTTGTGAAAAGCTGTTTTGTTTGTTTTTTTTTTTGGTTGAGTCACTCTTTCTTTCTCTCAATTCCAATTTTTTTCTTTAATTACACTTATTTTTTTAAAATTATTTGTCTTGTAAATATGTGGCCAACAGGGTAGTGTCTCTGCAGCCTCAAAAGAGTGTTTTTATAACCTTTTACCTCAGATTGAACTGGAGTCTTTTTTTTTTAAGAAAAATCTTCAATTAAAGGGTCCACAGTCCAAATTACAACAGCAAAGCCATGTGATGGGAAATGTCCAAAGGAGGATGTAAAATAAAGTAGCAATGTGAAGGAAACGCACCAAGAAACAACATTGGTATTTGTCTCTGTGGAGCTTAACCTTAAGATCCCAGCTGGGGAGAAATAGCCACAGGCTTTGTCTGCCTGTCTACCCTTGAAGACGAGAAGAAACAACAGGAGAAATGAAAAAAAAAAGGCTCATGTTAAAACAGCAAACATCATAACCTGATATCAACACTCAGCTGGGGTTTGCTTTACTTCTGCAGTCTCTGTTTTTTCCTGCTGGCAGGGTGCAATCTATAAGGGCTTCCTCAAACTGTCTGCACAGCTAAAAATAAATCTCACGCTCACCACACTGATGAAATGAGTTTAAAATGTTCATCTGTGGAAGTGTTGGCGGGTTTTGTTCATATATTTATTCCAAAAAAGAAAAGAAAATTTGCGGCAGAATATTTTACGTTGAGATTTCAAGTGATTTTTGGCTAAAAAAACACATTGTTGCCACTTCTCTGATCTACACTGGATATAAGACAAACCCTTTTATCTGCCTTAAGGTAAAAGGCAACATGCTGTTCATCACGTGGTAGATGTGTGTTGGTATTCTCACATTTTATGCCGATTTAGTTCAAATTCTTGATGTTAATTTTATATGTTAGTGTGAGTTACAAAGAGTTCTGTTATCAAGAAATCTACTTTACTGTCAGATCTCCATAAAGATCTTTAGTTTCTCTCTCAGTTTCCACTCCAAGTTGTTAGTTCCTATCAAAAATGCAGAATAAAGGGTAAAAATATGCAGTTAATTTATTAAAAGAAAAGGAAAATAAGAGGAGTTGAGCATTGTAGTGTTTTCTGATAAATATTTTCAGTCAGTGATCACTTTTGTCAACTCTGAAATTTTCCTGGTAGAAGAATTTTGCACATGGGACTAGGTGTTGCCTTGTTCACTCAGTGATGACAATTTGAAAAGCAAATTTTCTCTCAAAATAGTCAGAAAGTCCTTCTGAGTGTCTGGAGCCCGTCTGAAACATGTTCAGTTTATTCACATGAGACATATGAGGTAACTTTGGAATTGATTATGGGAAATCTGTAGAGCGCCTTTTTTATGAACTGGTGCGTTATCAATAAAAGTGAGTTGAAATGACTTGAAGTTGATTTCCTGTTCTTCTGATCGGAGACAAAAATAGGAACCAGTGACAAAACTGTGAATATTATGAGGATAAATTGCAAACAAGACACAATTGGGATTTTTGTGATACAATTCTGACAAGAACGTTTGCATAAAATTTGAATAAATGTCACTTTTTTTGCAGTTTTGACAGACTCAACCATTAACAGACAAACCAATTCAGTGTAATTTCAACAGAAAATTTGTATATTTTCATGCAACTTTGTGTTTCCAACTAGTAGCTAACAGTCGCAGCCCAGTTAACTCTGCAGCCATTTTTTCACAAATGAAAAACAATTTAAAAACAGATTAAACATTTTTTAAATTAAAAACAAAATATTTCCAATCCAATTTTTAAATAACTACATAAAAAAAAAAACAAAGTGGTTGTGGCGAAGATAATAAATGTAGATATAAATCAGTTTCAGCCTCTGCAACTGCGATGGCGGAGTCTTTCAATCGAGACTGCTGTCTGTTGGAATGGAGCGGAGGTTTGTGGGAGCTCGTCTCGGCCCAGTCACCCTGCTCGGCTCACATTCTCCGGGTGAACCCTTGTCCTCTGGGCCAGTTGGGCGGCACAGTCTCATGTCTCAAGTCCTCACAGTTCACTGGGCTCTTTAAAGTGAGCACACCCACCGGGGGCCCTCAGGACTACAAAAACTACAAACACCAGGCTGTCCAGGCCTCCCATCTGAGACACACTGATGCACACTTCCATGCACACATGCACACGCACACATACCAACTGTTAACTGCTCATTTTATCTTTGATACAACACAGAGGCAAAATACAAAGACAAAGATATTATCTGCGCTGAAGATTCTTACACGAGGCTGTAATTTTGCACCACACAGCAGCAAGTATGACTTACAAAGAATTCAGGTGATGTTTTTTTTTTTTTTGGAGATGGTTATGGGAGGGCAATGTCAGAGAGGGGATCAGTTTTCTGACATGGCACACTCTGGTGAACATACGCACCAAGATCAAAGCAACCCTTTTGCCTACCGCAGCGCATCCCCAACAGATCTGACAAAGTGCCCCCATTGTGTGACCCCGACCCATTACTGATAACGGATCGCCTCCAGAACCACCCCCTTCGAAGGCCGAACTGGTCCGACACACAGAGCTGCAGTCTGCAGGAGAGCTGCTGCGTGTCGATGAACACATGATATGACATGTCAGCTTTCATTCAGAGTGACAGCCTCCTTTGGCGTCAGTAGAATGTTCTTATCTTCACAACAAACTCTCATAATTCATTGTTATCCTTTAAAGAGAAATATGTATTTATTTGAAAGGCAAAGTGTCTGACTTCAAAGGAAAGTGTTCATTAGGTTTCCTTACATTGTTTGATATGTGTATATCCTTTATTCTGCTGAAACTGCATCACACAGGATTTACATCAGAGCTAACTTTTTAAGTAAGAAAAACATCTGTGACCAATCTAAAAAAAAAAAGCACATGGATTACTCCAAAGCCAAATGTGGGATCCCTGTGAGCTGTTAAGTTGTTTGTTTTAACCCCCATTCAAAGTCAAAAATGTGTGGGACAGTAAGTACTCATAGATTAATTGAATTTCTAAATATTCAGTTGACCTTTCTCTTTTACTTGTCCTCTGACAAATATGTGATCACACCCATCCCACACTCACAAACACCTACACAAAGATATCGTACCCGTCTGTTCTTCCACGTCTACAGCCTCAGGCATGTTCGCAGTTCTCATAATTACCTTGGTGATCAAGGTTAGAGCAGTAGCAAAGCACACTAACCTTCTAACCCTGCGTGAACTCTCCCATTAGTTCACCTTGGAAGCTGATGCTTGGTGTCAAACATCGTCACTCGCTACAAGTGGCTGAATTAGTCTTGGCGTGAATCTAAGAGACAGGTTTAAAGGGCCGCCGGTGCCTCCACATGAATCCAATGTTGCAGTGGAGACAGTGATACCATGAAGGGGGGCAAAAATGCAGCGTTAACAAACTCGTGTACCCTCCTTTTGCCATTGCTGAACCCCCTGCCTGGGCTTACAGAGACAAGACAGACTCCCACAACACACCCTGCCCTTCTGCCAGCCCCGAGGGCTCCTCCAGAAGAGCTCAGGAATTCGGTGTTTGGGATCTGACGAGGTCTACAGCTGAGAGGAGAATTTCGACCATCTCTTGGTTTGACTCTCTCATTGTCTGGCACTAGCATCCCAGTGTTCCCCGTCTGGCTCCGCTGTCATCCCCGCTCAGTGTTTAGATATTGGTTTTGCTCAAGGGGCAAAGGGTCAGCTGAGCTGTGACATCTGAGTTTGACGGGAAATGAATTGTAAACAGTGATCATGATAAAGGTGAAAATTTAAACTTGGGCTGACTCCCACAGAAAAAACAGAGGAGATGAAGAGGGTCTTTGTTATTAGCACGAATGTTAATCAGAATATCAACCAAAAAGTTATTAAATCGATCTTTATAACGACATGTGATCAGTTTTTTTTGCCTTTTACAGATATCTTAATGCTTCTGTGCCTGATGATGTCTGGTGTAAACTTTTCCCTGACCAAAAAACTGGAGGAGGATGGAGGAACAAAATGATCAGTTCAGGAGTCTTCCACCTTCTGATCAGTTTTTCTGACTGCATTACACCGCCTGTTTTCCAGGGGGCACTGTTAAACCAAGAGAGAAGCAGGTTTTCACCACATAAGCCGTGCTGAGGCCGAACACATGGAAAGCAAACAAGGCAAACAATCAAGCTCTTCCTCATAGCTCTTCAATCTTTCACAGACATTTATAACATATCAGCAGCTAAATTAAGAGGCAAAGTTTGAGCACTGAGAGCAGAAACATGAAGTAGAAATCTGGCTTTCCTTTAACTCTGTAGAGTAAAATGATTGAGGATGATGGCAGAAGTAAAAACACACTCCCAAAACCAAGTTCTACCAAATGTTCATTTTACTCTAATATAATAAGTGCTGTTTTGACAAGCATAAACTAACACAGAGTAAATTTTCTGTGGCAGGTACAACTATATTTCTACTCTCTAAAGTTTCAGCTACTAAAGTGAAAGGGCAGAGCTGTTCATTTGATGATTTTTGTCTATAAATTTGACAGAATCGTGCAATATAAAAGCCAGCGTTGCTCTCCAAAACCAAATCTATCAACGTGTGTTTGGCATTTAAGATCTGACTCCTAGATCTTAAAATCAGCTCGACAACAGCGAGACGGAGTGAATGGAGTGTTCACAGCTGAGGCCACAGTTCAGCCTCCATATAGGATTCAGCTGGTGTGATGGGCAGATGATACGGACCGCACAGATATTAGGACTGGGAGCAGGATATGACTGGGATGCAGATGAGGCTTGTTGTAGTGTCAGGGGGAAGGGGTGAGTAGATGAGACGGAGGGAGGGCAGCCAGCTGGGGGGGTTGTTGGGGGGTAGCAGCAGTATGCAGGTGGTGACTAGCTGGTTTTCCCTCAGCTGGGCCGGCCGCCAGCTTGGCCTCTAGGTTCCCAGCTCTGAATTCAGCCCTTTGTGCTGCCCTGACGAGGTCAGACAAACTCATGTCTCATCATCCACAGAGATAGCAGCGATACAGGATAATGACTCAGCTGCAGTTTAAACTCTGTCACCTCTGCTGTAAAATAAAAATTATAATCAGAATTCTTCAGACCAACTTATCTCATGTGGCTTATTTAAAAAAAAAACAGACACACCTCATTAATAATAGATAAAGTCAACTGACGTGTTCAACTTTTATGTGCTATTTAAGTCTTATAAATTAACTTATTGCATTTCTAATTGGTCCTTATAATGAGCAAATGTTTTATTAGTATTATTATTATTTTATAAACTTTTTTTTTTTTTTTTTTTTT